>PVIJ01003019.1:0-144669 GCA_004024925.1 Scalopus aquaticus | reverse complement strand
CGAAGCCCGGCCAGGGAGAATCCCACATGGCGCGGCAGACCTCTCCTGCCTCGCCCGCTGCTCCCCTCAGCAGTGTATTTCTGATCTGCCTGTTCTGCTACCCGCTCCGTCTCTGGTGAACCCTCTCGCCGCCCCACGCCTCTGGCCTGTACCCCAGCTTGTATGTATAAATAAAAAATAAATCTTAAAAAAAAAAAAAGAAACTCTCCCAAATTTTTGTAAAATAAATCCAACAATTATAAAATGTATAATCCACCACTATCAGTGGCATTAAATCCAGTAATACAAGACCACTTCATCATCAGAAAATTAATCAATGAAATCTAACATAACTTATCCAAAATCATAAAGAAATTCAGACTCAGAATTTGGAGAAGAAATCATGTGCTCTCACTTCACAGCCCATGATCTAACCAACATTTCCTACCATTAATAGAACATTCTGGAGTCAGATTCTTGGATTTATATCTAAAAATAACACCTATTATATATGTTACCTTATGCATTTAAATTAACTACTATAAGTCTCAGTTTTCTAACGTATAAAATGAGGAAGATTCACAGGGCAGTTATAAACATAGCATTTTGTCCTTTACACTGTAGAACTGTTGATTTCTTAATAGAGCAACTGGGATATATATGTATTTAATAAGAATTAAACATTTTTATTACTTCAACAAAACAATTTTTAAGTAAGATAGATTATTCCTTATTGACTATTATTGCATGAATTTAAGGATTTGATTGAAATTTGGGGAGCAAATGCACTTTGGGTCAGTTATATAATTATCTACCTAATTGGATCTATAATTTGTACATTGTATGTTCTTGGAGAAATTATCTTTCATGAATTTCAATCTATTCAAATATCAAGAGTGATATTATCACTGTCATAACTAACTCAACGTATTACAATCCAATGTGGCATAAAGTAGCCACTCTGTAAATGTGTAACTATAACAAAGGTTGTATTTTTACTTCACTTCTTTCCTGATCAAACAAGCACAATGTACATGAAACTTCAGGAGAGACATGTCTTTTAGTGATATTGTGTTTCCTGATAGAATATGATAGTTTAAAAGATAGAAAGATAGATATAGAGATAGATGGAGAGAGAGATAGGTAGATATAGATCAATCTACACCTGCATGCAAATGCACATGCGCTACATAGACGTGTACATAAACATGCGTATGTATATGATTTTATGTATACATACACAAAAGATTTTCAAGAAATATGAGTGTGTCTGTGCAAGAAAGAGAGAGAAACAGAAATAAATTGAAAGAGAAAATGATGTCTAAAATAAAAATTTAGGGCCTCCCTGGTGGCCCAGCGGTTGCGCACTGCACTGTGGAGCTGTCGGCAGCAGCGATGCGAGTTCGACGCCCGGCCAGGGAGAATCCCATATGGTGCGGCAGACCTCTCCTGCTTCACCTACTGCTCCCTTCAGCAGTGTATTTCTGATCTGCCTGTTCTGCTCCCCACTCTGTCTCTGGTGAACCTTCTCGCCGCCCCACGCCTCTGGCCGCCTGTACCCCAGCTTGTACGTATAAATAAATAAATCTTTAAAATAAAATAAAATAAAATAAAAATTTATGGGGAAACCTCTGCTACTTAAAGTATATATCATTAATACATGTTTGAAATAGTCTTGGGTGACAGTTTTAGTCTTAAAATTTCCCATAGGCAGAATGACATTTAGAGTAGAGTGGCCTTCTACACAAACAGAACACACAAACTTGCCTGCACTTTAGCAGAGAGAACTTTTCTCCAAAACACAGAATGTCAGAAAACTAATTTTTAAAAAAATTCTAAGAAACTGGAATTGATTGACCCAACTATTCTTGAAGAAATGGATTTAAAGCATTGAATTTAAAACATTCATGACTTGAAAAATGTACATAACAGATGTGAACTTATTTTTTGGTATATCAACACATTTGTTCTTAAAGTTATTGGAAAATCAATCTGAATAAATGCTTATACCAAAAGTTACCAGGTAACCACTAAAAGATTGGAATCATCAATATTAGGTCAAGCTTTTGACACAAATATTATTTTGGAATAATTACCAATACAGATGGATTTAATCTCTGATTTTCCATTATCTAACAATTCTTTAATATGTAGCTTCAGATAATAAAAATATTTAAAATTGCTGCGGTTATAAATCCATGTCTAATAATTTGGAATACATACTTTTACTCCAAGTCATAGATGTAGATTATATATGACACATAAAAACATACTAGACATATGTAGTATACACATGCATATTATGCACTTTTCTCTATCCTAACCTACATTTATAAGTTTGGAACTACTAAATAATTAGACTTACACACCCACATATGTAAGATAAAATAAACATATATGTGTCTATGTGTGTAATATACATATATGTGTATATTTCAAAAATAAGATATTTATTTTTGGTAAATTATATACTATATATGTAAAAATGTGTGTACAAGTACATAAGTATATTAATTTTTAAGTCAGGTTAGAAAATTCATTGGTTGAATCACACAAAATTTGTGTGTTATTAGTTAGAATATCTTTGCAAGAAATTATTACTTTTGATTCTGTTGTCCTTGCCTCTTCCTATACTCAAAATTCTAACAAAATTGTATACTATTAATATAATTCCTATATATACATACATATTAGTAATGTTATTGGAAATATAGTTCTATTACAGTCAGTATTTTTTACTTTAGAGTCTCTTTTTATTGAGGGATATTTCAAAAATGCTATGAATATTTTTCCATGTTATACTTTAGTCAGCATTTTCACATATGTATCAGATAGATTGGGGGGGGGGAATGGCAATACAACCCGCAGGCTGAAAGTTTAAATTCAAAAAAGACTTGAAATAGAGGAGTTATTGTTGCCATAGCAACATAATCTTGCTATATTCATATTATCCTTTCCTCACAAGAAGAATTTTCAAAGCTCTATAGAGTTGTTCCAACTAGGATAGGGTCCATGTGCATTTAATATGGGTCTTAAAGTCCTGTTAATACAGCCCACATTCAGTAGAACATATACTTTACTTGAAATTTAATTCAGAGAATATAACCATTTAGCAAGATATCCAGTAACACAGTCTTTTTGAAATAATGTATGTATGGTTAAGGCTATCCTTTGCATCTTTCCAAAAGATATAAAGACAAAAACATCCTGTAGAAATATTTTAGAATCATCCCAATGTTTTACTAAATCTGTTTTCTTTTATTTCCCAGTGGTTTTTTACTGATTTTTATAACAAAACAACAGATATTTTTATATCTTTTTTTTTAAATGGGGAATGTTGCATAATTTACATGTGTAATTTTGAGACTGGGCAAGGGTTTCATCTTTTGTTGCCTCTACTTTCATTTTAAGATATATCAGAGCATTAATAATATCGTAAACAAATCAGTTCCATAATCTGAACTCTACCTAATCTTTTGCTACAAATTAAATAAGAAAAAGAAGAAGAACAACAATAACCTTTACATTGGACAACATAGGTAAATTGTGAAGCTCAAAATAACTTTTTTTTTTAATTTCAGAAATCTTATTATTTAACTTCATTTGCCTACTATTTGACTGAAAGGATCACTTTAATCTCCAGATCAATACATATTTATGTAATAACAAATACAGAGTGGGAAAAAATAGTCAACAGCTAATAGATAAGAACATAGAGTAGAAAATGTGAGAATGAGCATATGAGTGATTTCAAAAGAGCTCTCTCCACTTAAAAATCTAGAACAAAACTCAGCATTAAACATGTGCTACACTAAGGACAGGCATTTAAAAGATGGCATTATATGGTCAAAACATAATAGCTGCTTAAAAAATTAGTTTCTTCAGGGACTTTCCATGGGACATTCCATTCCATTCATTTCTAAGGAACATTAATCAAATAATGGAGAATACATAAACTCATTTTACTCATTTAGAATTACACAAATATGGGCCTCCCCGGTGGCGCAGTGGTTAAATGCTGTGCTGTGGAGCTGTTGGCAGCGGCGACGCGAGTTCGACACCCGGCCGGGTAGAATCCCACATGGCACGGCAGACCTCTCCTGCCTCGCCCACTGCTCCCCTCAGCAGTGTATTTCTGATCTGCCTGTTCTGCTCCCCGCTCTGTCTCTGGTGAACCATCTCGCCGCCCCATGCCTCTGGCCTGTACCCCAACTTGTATGTATAAATAAAAAATAAATCTTAAAAAAAAAAAAGAATTACACAAATACCAGCAACAAGGTAATTTTGCTTTTCTATTAATTTTCTCCTCCCTACATTCAGTTTAAAGTTAATAGCATGTATTTGTTCCAATCTAGATAAATTGGGACACTTGGGGGAGTAGGATAAATGGTACAACAGGAATTTGTTACAAACTTTTGTGGAAAAATTATAGAATTCCTGGAGATTCCGGTAACTGTACGCTGATCAGGTCAGGTAAAGGCCAGTGAGAGATGAGAATGGAAGTCACTGAGCGATTAGGAAATGTGTGGAGCAGGAAAGAGGGTCATAGCAAGATCCTAATGCACTTCTATCAGCAGATCCAGGGGTATGGCCCTCAAAGATCTTTTGAGGAGAGCAGCCTTAGTACATAATTTAAGGTCAGTGTTAAGAGTCTACTTTGTTTAACATTTACTTTGATCCAGTTTGATTTATTGTTGCATCCTGGGGTTTTGTCTCTAACTAAGAACAGACAGATGGTTTCTTGGACTTGGGCCTGCTACTGAGATTATTGCTATCTCTAAGTAACTGAACTAGTACAGATGGTAACATTTCCTTCTGCCCCCTTCCTCTACATGTTGTTAAAGTTAATTTACTGACAGGTAAGGGGCATTTTAAAATTGTGAAAGACACTAGCTCCTGCAGTTTGCAGAGGTTTTGGTGAATGCTAACTTCATAAATTATGATGAATAAGAAAAAAAAAATTCCAGCATTAACATGTTATTTAATAATGCCATCAATTCATTTAAAAACAATGTCATTTTTAACTATAAATGAGCCGAATGCTCAATATATTTTTTAAAAGATTTATTCAAGTGGAGTAAAACTATGAAATGCCACAAAGGTAAGGATTTAACATTCTAATATATTATTTCCAGGGCATAACAGGAAAAGAGTGAGTTACAAATTCATGTTATACTCTATATCAGAGCTTGGGGCTTTTTCCTCTAATACAATAATAACTGCACTTTTTCCTTGTTCTAATTATTTTTTCAAATCTATGTGAATAAAAGTTTCATGCTATTTGACTACTATGGATAAACAATGTGTCTTTTGATAAGTTCTGCTACTTACCAACTCTAAAAATTTCACTTTATTTTGCAATCACTTTCACAGAGAACTGATTGAAGATTCAATGTACAAAAACAAAAACACTTTGACCTGAAATTTTTACTAGATGAAATATACTTATTGCATTTGTTTAAACTAAAATGTATTACCTCTATTAAAGGGAAAAAAAAAGATCCACACTACATTTAAAATCTGTATCTGGAAACATTTCTCACTCTTTTTCTAAACAAATGTTACTTTTAAGAGTGTAATTTATTGTTTCATAAATAGATATATTAGGAGAAAATTAAAATACCTCTGAGATTTCTGAACAGCAAAACAGAAACATTTGATAAGACAACAGCTTCTGTTTGGCAATCTACCTACAGAAATATAATGAAGACCACCAGTGCTGTCACATGAAGAATTCTGTGGGCTATCAGCTCAGCAAAACAACCATAACTAGAGAAAATTTCAGAAAGAAACAAACATATCACTGGAAATTCCCTAAATGAAGAAATAAAGTGAAAAAGGGACATATTTATTCGAGCAAATCTATTCAATCTGTGTACATCCAACCAGCCTATGGAATGGATCTCCGCCACGATCCCTCCTTTGCTCCCAATAAAAAGGATGCTCCATTTGGGTTTTGTGAAATCAAAACACAGGATTTCCTTTCCCCCCCAACTATTAATTCAGGGCTACAATATCTCCCCCAAGATGGCAAAATACTACCATTGCTTATCATCACAAAGAAAGACTACAAAGCAAGAGCTACAAAGAGGTCTCGGATCTCTTCCTCTATCCAAACCCAATTTGATTGGGAAATGACCATCCTATAACAACAGGCTGAATTCTAGGGCCCTGGTAGCCTTCATTCAGTCCACTTGTAGCATGGAATCTCCATTTTGGAGATTCAAGAAAATAAGAGGAAAGGCTCCTACCCCACCCAACTTCTTGCTTATAAGGCAGAGCCACCATCCAAGAAGAACATGTTACTCTCCATTCCCATCTCTGCTGCAGAGGCACTGAGATTTCATGAGGGAAGCAAAAGTAAAAGAACAAATAATTACTTAATCATTAAAGACAGAGTATGTGCATGTTTCTTCTCTTTTCTTGTCTTAACTCATCAGAAAGTAATTGCACTAAGTAATGTGTATATAACTGAATTGTTGGGATTGCAATATGTATACATGTATTATATTCAACAGTAACAACACAAAGTAGGCAGGTGAAAGCAAAGCTGTACTAGAGAAAGGAAATAACACCAGATGGTAATTCAAATTCATAGGAACTAATGAAGAAACCAAAAATGGTAAATAATAAGATTAATGTAACAGACCTTGCAAATATTTGTTCTTTATTTTCTCAGTTTTATATATTATATATATATATAAAATTATACGCAATAATAATAATAATGTATTATTGAGTTTATTTTTTAAAAGATTTATTTTTATTTATTTATGCATACAAGAACTGGGGTGTAGGTCAGAGGTGTGGGGGGGTGAGAGGATTCACCAGAGACAGAATCAGGGGCAGAACAGGCAGATCTACTGAAATACACTGCTGAGGGGGGCAGCGGGCGAGGCAGGAGAGGTCTGTGTTGCCATGTGGGTCAGCTCCCTGGCCAGAGATCGAACTCTTGCCACAGTGACTGTCGATAGCTTGATAGTGCTGAGACTTAACCCCCTGTGCGACCAGGCAGTCCCAAGTTAAAGATAATAAATAAATAAGTAAAATTAATAAACATTTAATAATGTTTGAGTTCAAAGGTATATAGATATAATTTCTATACATTATAACATTAAAAATAGAAAGAAGAAATAAAAATAGAAGACTATTGTCCCTATTCTAATTGTAATATGCTAAAACGATATGTATGAATAGCTCTAAAGCACATACTAAGTGACTCAAATGTATAGAGTGAAAATCATTGGAATATTTAAATACACTAGAAATATTTTCTATAAATAGAAAAGGCATTAAGGAGAATCAAATGACCAGAAAGAGCTGGTACATATAGAAAGTACAGAGTAGCAGATATAAATCTAGTAGTATATCAATAATAATATTAAATGTGAATGGATTATACAATATAGTCAAACGTCAACAGTTGACTGGATAGGAAAACTATACACTATCTGGAGAAGACAAATTCAAAAGCACAGATTTGAACAGACTAAAAGATCAGGATGGAATAAAACAATGATAGGAGAGTTGGAGTGCAATATTAGTATCAGAGAAATTACACTTTAAAACAAAATCTTGTTGTGAGAGGAAAAATGGAATTTTTGATGAAAAAGATGCCAATAGCCCAGGATGTTAAACATGTGCCCACTATGTGTTAAAGAATATTATTTTATCACTTTTGGAAATTTTTTATGCAAAATTATTTATGTATATATTCAGAACTGATAAAATAAAAATACTGTGAGCTTAAAAATAGCAATTTATGCCAAAGGTTTTGCTTTGAGATTTAAATAAGTTGCATAGCAGTTGTGTGATATAAATAGAAAAATGAATCAATATCTTAACTGATAACATAATAAGGAAATCATAATTTCCCAATAACTCCTAGAGAATGTCAAATTCTTTGATATTTGATATTAATGTTCTTTTAAACTCTCTAATAAGTAACATGATTCCTTATTTATATGCAGATTCCATACATTGCAGTGCAGCCTTCCACACTTGGAAATTGAGCCAGCACTCCACTTCATTGGAAAAGAAGCTCTTGTTTCTTTCATTTTATGCCACTTATTTATATAGCATGGATTTCATTCAGCTATTCTTATTCAGATTTTATTTGCTTGAATTAATCCACTAATTATTTAAGTATTAATCTCATTTCCTACATGATCAGAATGTTCTTCCTCTATATACACTCAATCATGAAGTAATGCTGAATATATCTGCTCTACTCACATATTCATGAGGCTCATCGAAAACAACTCTAATTATGTCTTAGGATGAGTTGTTCAGGAGACTTTTGCTTGAATTACCATTAAAGTCTTGGTAATGATTGTTCGAAGTCATTGTTAAATATCTATGTGATGTTTACTAAATGTTAAGTACTAGGTTTCCTGGAAAGGCAAGGAAGCAAAGCATAATACATAGACTGGATAAGAAACAGCAGATTAAACAAAAAGAAACAAAAGACCACATGAAGACACTAATTATAACTGAAAATTTCAAGTAGTTTTTAAAATAATATTTGTATGAATAGAAATATTTTTCAATAATTTGGCCAATAACTAAATGAATAAATATAAAATTTATAGAACACGCAAGATTTCAATAAAATGGTTCTTCTAGATCAACTGCTGAAAGAATTTCCAGAGATAACATAGTGGATGTATTCCAAATGGGGCAATGGTACGGAAAACATTTAACTGTGTAGAGTTTGGGACCTCCATGGTGGCCTAGGGTTTAAGTCTCAGTGCTATCACCATTATGGCCTGAATTCGATCATGACCATGGAACTAATGCACATATGGCGCAGCAGACCTTGCCTGTCTTGTCTGCTGCTCACCTTAGCAGTGTATTTCATTAAATCCACCTGTTCTGCTTCCCACTCTGTCTCTGGTGAATCCTCTAGCCCCCCACACACACACCTCTGACCTACACACCAGTTCTATGAAAAAACAAAAACAAAAAACATGAACTTTAAAAAAAAAATTGTGTTGAGTATGTAAAGCGGATTGTTCCTCTAATGGAATGGACATCATCCAATCAGTTGAAGGCCTGAAGAACAGCAAGTTTGAATGTCCCCTGTATAAGAGAGACGCCCTCTGCCTGACTGTGTTTGCACTGAAATGTCGCTTGCAGGCCTTCTGATTAGAACCACACTGAAGTGTTCCCTGGTTCTACTCCTTCAGACTCAAAATACAGAATAGAACCGGGGTCTCCAGCTTGTTGATTTACCCTGCAAATCTTTGGACTTGTCAATCAGTTTCTTACATAAATCAATCTTGTTGTCTATCTTTCCATTTAACTAGCTAGCCAACTATCTGCTATTAACTGACACATGTGTGTATGTGTATGTGTATGTATATGTATATATGTATATATATATTATATGTATGTATGTATGTATGTATGTATGTGTATATATATGTATTAGTCAAGGTTCTCCTGGGAAAGTGAACCAATAGATGTATATATGTGTGTGCACTTTCCCAGGAGAACCTTGACTAATACATACTACTATATATAAAATCCTGTGAGAAAGTACTCTTGGGTGGGTTAGGGAGCATATACCTGATAAATTATAACAGAAATGATGACACAAAATTGATCAGATATGTTTTCTTTCCACAAATGCTAATGTTAACTTAAAATGTTATTCTCACTTGTATCCATTTGGATTTTTAACATCCCATTTCTAAGGCCGTGTGTACAAATTTATATTTTTGAAAACACAAAATTTTAAAGATAATTACTCATGAAATATCATATTTTAGTTACAGTTCACAAAAATCATATAATTTGTAATATTAACTCATATTTACATATCAAATTATATTAAATCCACATTAATATATTAAAGGCAGCAATACATTTTAATGTTTTTTAAATACATTATTTTAGATTTAAAATACATTATTTTTAAATCATCTTGTGTAGTAATTTTTATCTCAGAATCATGAAAATGTATATATAAAGTCTGGACAGAGAGAGTCATCAGTGACTGAGAGTTTTAATACTAACTATGTATAGTTAAATTCTTGTATAATAGTCTCTGACTAATGGAATTATTTTTATGTTCTATGTCATGTCCAGTTTAATTCAGTCAAGTTTCTACTATTGGACATTTTGTTATTTAAAATGCATTTGGAATACATCCTTTAAAAAAGAATTTATGGTTCAACCCTCTTATAATGCTAGTGGGATTTTGTAAACTGGTTCAGTCACCATGGAAAGCTGTGGGGAGGTTCCTCAGAACACTAAAAAATGGCTCTACCATATGATCCAACAACTCCACTCCTAGGAATCTACCCAAAGGCATCAAAAACATTAATTTGAAAAAAAAACCTGCACTCCTATGTTTATTGTAGCACTATTTGCAATAGCCAAGATATGGAAACAACCCAAATTTTCCAAAATAGACAAATGAATGAAAAAGTGTGGTAGATTTATATAATAGAATAGTATTCAGCAGTCAAAAAGACAAATTCATGCCATTTGTGGAAGCATGGATAGAGCTGGAAGGAATTATACTAGTTGAAATAGTCAGAAGGAGAAAGATAAATACCACATGGTCTCACTTATATGTGGAGTATAGAGAAACCAAACACAAAGTCAAGAAAAAGTCAAAACCAGCAGCTGACCGTAGACCTGAGACATACAGTAAAGCAGGGTATTTAGGGGGAGCAAAACAAGGAAGGGATGAACACAAGGGAATATGGTGATGGTTCACAGCTGATATGGTGGTGGGAGAACTATGGGGACTACAATGATGTAAGGGAAAATAAATTAATCAAAATATAAAACATAGACTTTATGATTCAAAAGTATGTATGATTTTTGATGTTTTTTTACATAGAATGACAAGTTATCTCACCAGAATATGTACTGTCTTGTATCAAACCAGTGTTTTAGAACAGGGTCACTGCCATCAAATCCTGAACAACACTCTTTATTAAGATTAAAATAGTCCCTGTTTATCATTAAAAACATTCACTAATTTGCGCGCGATGCGAGTTTGATGCCCAGCCAGGGAGCATTCCATATGGTGCGGCAGACCTCTCCTGCCTCGCCCGCTGCTCCCCTCAACAGTGCATTTCTGATCTGCCTGTTCTGCTCCCCACTCTGTCTCTGGTGAACCCTCTTGCTGCCCCACGCCTCTGGCCTGTACCCCAGCTTGTATGTAAAAATAAATATTAAAAAAAAACATTCACTAATTTGAATTTGGTTAATTATTAGTTTTAACTGGTAATTAAATTTTTACTTTTTGTACTAGTCAATTATTCTACTGAGAAATCATTTCTTCTTTATTAACAGAAAGAGTTTTATAAAAAGCAGTTAATTGCATCACCTTAAAAGTCAGGTTTTTCTCAGAAACCTTGTGATTATCTATACCTTTTATGCCTTAAATCACCCATTTACCACTGTTCATGCCATCAACTAAGTATTTAGCTTTTGTTTTAAAATAATCTGGACGTCAACATAAAAATATTTGTTAGGGACTCCCTGCTGGTGCATGAGGTTAAGTCTCAGCACTATGAAACTATCAGCAGCCACTGCATCAAGAGTCCGATCTCAAGCCAGGGAGCTAACACACATGGCGTAGCAGACGTCTCCTGTCTTGCCAGTTGCTCCCCTCAGCAGCGTATCTCAGTAGATCTGCCTGTTCTGCTCCTCACTTTGCCTCTGGTGAATCCTCTCACCCCCCGACACACATCTCGGACCTACCCTCCAGCTCTCATATGCATAAATAAATAAATAAAATACATTTTTAAAAAATATTTGTTAATTAGGTCTTTTTTTCCTTTACCATGGACTTGAAATATTCTCACTTATCATAATATTTAAGAAATTTGTGACAGAAAACAGCTATTCTGCCCTAGTTTGCATGTAACCCTGGGGAACCTCAGAGGCTCCTGTCTCTGGGTCTTCCTCTATAAATGGGAATAATAATTTTGAGTACCCAAAAGGGTTGATATAAAAGCAAAGTTAGCCTATGTGTAAAGAAAACTTGAAAAGACGCTTGTGTTTTCATACTTAACACCATAATTAACTATAGGTTAGCCAAATATATTTATATATTATAAATTTTAACTTTTTTTCTAAGTGATGTATCATCTACTGAAATTAGTTCTTTCTTCGACTTGTCTATGCTAACACTGGAAGGAAATGTAGGTTTTGTTTTATGTTCACTAATAAGATCAATAGTATCATGTCATTCTTCAAATATCTCTTCACTGTTCATCCACAGATTAATATTGACATCATTATAGCAGGTTCTCAAATGAAGAGTTCAACAAACAATCATCCCATTAAGATTTTTTTAAATGGGATGTATTCAAGGTAAAGATTCACGTGTGAAGATTTGACATGTTCTCAAATTAATTCTTAGGATCAGTTATATATCAATGTCAGATAATTTAAAATGTGGTGTTTAAATTGTCATTCTAGCTACTAGGTTGTATTTTTATAATACAGAACAATAGGAAAGGACAAAAATATTTACAGTGTGTGAAATATAATAATTGGACCATGTGTGAAATATAATAATTGGTTCATCTGTCAATTGAAAATATAGTTTAGTATTAAGCAATTAATTTCTCTAACACTAGTTGTGCATAGTAGAGCATGAATACAACCTGTATAAATAGAAATTGTATTTTTAATGAGTACCACTTAAAATAGGCATTTAATTGAAAGACAGACTGGCATGTTTCATATCCTTTCATTAATTGGTCTTGGGAGGTTACTTGGATATATCTGATTATCAGTACTTCAAACCCCTTAACAATAGCAGCAATTAAAAAAAAAGTCACCTTCCCTTCCTGCTAATTAATATAAAAGAAGTGACATGTGGAATACAGAGCAGAGATCATGGTTTTATTATATTTATACTAGGTTTAACAGAGATTTGTCCATAAAAATATGGACATGGTGTCAATTTTTTCCAATGGATTATATAGTAGTTGCTTGCATATGGGTAACTAACAGCAACCAAATTAAACATTACATATGTTTTTACTTATGCAACATTCTGAAGTCATGTGCTACTGTTTTATAACTTAATAAGCATAAGTATTATATCGGTCAATGCTTCATTAATTTTCAATACCTGTTAGGGCAATGTATTCAATTATTTTTTATTATACATTGGTTAATTCAGAATCATATCATAAATCAGAATGTTTTACTTTTGTGCAAAATACATATGTAAAATTCTATGATGAGCTTAAAGAAAAATGTTTGGCTTTGGATGATTATGTGATAATTTTTATAACTCTAATGATGACGGTGTAAAGACAAAACTATGTATTCATTAAGTGGTAACACAGAGAGCAGCAAGCTTCCAATTGCAGCAAATAAAGGATTACAGACAGAACATTAAAAACTAAGGATTGCATAAACAGAGATATTAGAGGACGTCCATTTCACCTCCATCTCTGAATCTCTTCATTCATGCTGATGGCCTAGTGCACCCCCCTCTGTTCTTCTAAATTTTTAAGGAAATGAGAACTTGAATAACTTCAACATGGGGAAAGAATAAATTAAAACTTAAAATACCAGGCCACAAAAATAACTAGACATGGTACAAATGATAAACACACTTGCAATTGTGTTTCTTTTCTAGAAAGGCTTTATCCATAATCAAAAATGTGATTTTTCGAATGATGGTGATATTCAAAGCAAATGTCCAAATAAATAAAGTACTCAACTGAGTATTTTGTTTCACTCATAAGCTTTTACATTATAACTGAAGCTGAATACTGAGTTCTGTGGTTCAAAATTTTGCCAATAAGAGCATTATAAAATAGATATGCTCTTAAATAATTTATAGTTCAGTTTTTCTAACTTTGCCTGATAATAAAATAGAATCAATATTTTTTGTTAATTAGGGCCGTTTGTTATTTTAATCATTTCAGTAATAAAATTATAAATAACTGTGGGAGCACTGGGTATATTTACATATTTCCAATTATTATGTCGTGGTCACTCCAGAAACAGTCGTCTCCATCTAAATAAATTAGAGAAGAATTGTCTCCCATAAAGAGAACACGGGAGCTATAATCCCTGAGAGCAATACTGATAAAATGCCAAAGTAAAGAGACTCTCCAGAGAGTGACTTTGGAGAAATAAATGTTTAAAAGGTTTTCAGGGAATAAAATGTTTGAACAATGTCTTCAAATAAAATGTGGGCAAAGCTAAACCACAGGACACAAATAAAATTTTTGTTTTATAAAAAATAGAACAAATGTGCTGATGAAAATACACTCTTATTTTCTATATAAAATCAAATACATTGACATCTAGTGTCCTAGTGCTTTAAGTGAAATATAGGAGACAGTGCTCAAACACTTCAACACTGGAAATGCTTCTGTAAAAAGGAAAATGATGAATACTTGAGATATAAATGGGTAGACTGGGTGTAGCAAAATGCTTCCAAAATATAGATAACAATGGCAGTCCAAAAATATGAGAACCAAGTAAAATGTTTGGGAGACATGTGTGGAGGAAAAAAAGGAAATAAACAACCAAAAATAAAAGCAGAATTTCAAAAATCTTGACCCACTCTGTACAGAAAATTGTGTGAATGAGAATAAAGACGTATTTTGTTTATTTCGGGCACTGCTTCTAGAAGCTTAATGAAAGACTTGGGCTATCTTTTATAATCCAAAGTAAGAAAAGCACACTTAAGATCTAAAGGAATCTTCATTTTTAGAGTATACCAAAGACTCAATTTCAAGTACAATATCTACAAAATGAAATCCAGACAAATATGAGTAAAGACTGCAGATATTGTATTGTGTTGAAATTTTAATATTTAATTCACTGTTTAAATGCCTGCAACCATTCTCTTCTACAGAAATGTAGTTTCATTGCATTTTAATGGGGGAAATGAAAAAAGAAAAACAATTTCTCTTAAGGTTTTAGATATTGGTAACTCTGTGGAATTAATTAATTAATTCTTGACTGCCTATATACCAGGCATTATCTGTTGGAGCTACAACATCCACCCCTAAAATTTACTAGTGAGGAAGACAAGCCTAAAGATGTATAAGAAGAAAGATTTTGTTCATGACATCCTTCATATGGAATGCAAGGGCTTTAGACTTGGTTTTCAGATACAACACACCAAGGAATGGTTACCTATGTAGTATGTGGCAGCTATTGGTATGTGAGTTGTCATTTGCCAGTAGCCCTTAAATATGAGCAGAAGCAATAGTATGATCCATATGGGAGAGGCATGAGGGTCTGGCAATTGCAGGTAATGAAGTTTAATCAAATCTATGACTGAAGATCAGGTGAGAAATGAGTCTACAAATAGACATCTGGTGACTCTATTAGAACTTTTCCTATTGTCTTGAACTCTTTTATTCACAGAATTCCTAATGGATGCTGTACAAAGTTGCTGAAGCACGTTGAACTTTGATGAAGTGTAAAATAACATAATTGGAATATTAGATGCTTCCCCAAGTTCTCCATAGTTTAGAGTGAATGATTTTAATGGTCTTGTAGCTCTCAAGGCTAAGAGAGTGATGAGATATAAAACTAAGGAAGAGATATTAAAGATTCACTAGATGGAGATAAGATGATTTATATTTTCTTTAGCAACTCAAAGTTGCATTAGTAGAAAGAATAGGAAACCCCTAATGCCCCAGGCAATCCAAGTGGGGAAGGCAACGGTTTTTAAATAACTACTATTGTAGGTCTCTATTTTTCCCCAAACACTTAAGGTTGATACTTCATGAATAAAAGACAAAATTTTATTCTGGTAGAATATAAAAATGGTACTGAAAGTAGCCTTTTCCACCCCACACGTGTTCAGAAACCTACACTCCCATCCTACTACAAACATATATCCTAATACTAATAGGTACTTAAATATTATTAATCATTATGTCATGGTACCATTAATTTTGAGTTGTATAAATACACACACAGTGGGCATAAAAATTCCTAATTCATAAGAATGATAAGCATCTTGCTCCTTCATTTACTATACACTCCTTTACCATTTTATATCTTGAACATACAAACTTGTGATAAAACATTCTTAATCCAGCATATATATGCATTTAAGTTGTTGAGAAAAGTAGGCGTGTTGACATTGTTAGAGAGATACCCACTACAGAAAAGTGGAGGTTTCTGAAAATCACCTAAGAAAATAGGACTTTATACTATACTTAATGCCAAGCCATTTGAAATCTTAAACTGTGGTTGTGACTTGATCTATTTTCTTTATTATATAAGAAATTGGATTGGATAAGTAAGAACAACGAGAAGAGAACTCAATTAGAAAATTCTGGCAGTAGTCCATAAAAGAAACCATGATACCTGATTAAGGTAATACCAAAGGAATAAAACTAAAGAGCCAAGAAAAATGATAAGCCATGAGATGTGGTAATGGAGATACATACAAGAGGGAAATACATCCAGGGAGATATATTTAAGTCATAATGAAGAGTTAGCAACACACATGCATATTAGTAAGAATGTAAGACATGGAGCTATGTAAAATATACCAGAACATCTAAGTGGGGGATAGTGATGATAGACATAAAATACTTAGGATAAGAAGTGGGTTGTGGAACTGAAAGAAGAAAATCAAGTTGTTTTTCTTTTCTTATTATTTTATTTTATTATGAGGTAGCAGTGGTTTACAACGCTGTGTAAGAATTTAGGGGAATAGACTCACACTGCCTCTGATGTATGTTACCACACATCTACACCCACCATGAAAGCACCCAAATTCATTCACCACAGACTGGGACCCCCCTCCCTTTTGTTTCATACTCCATCCCTACCCATCTAGCAGTCTAAATTCTGCAGCCAGTGGTCTACGAATTATTTTGGTTTGGTTGTATCTGTTCCTCTTTATTGTTTCTCTATATTTCATATATAAGTTAAGCTAGTTTTCAGTAAAAAAAAAATGGTAAGTTCCTGCCAACTATAATGGGAAAGTCATTTGACAGGTGGATAACCATTTCACAGCTCAGTAGAGAGTCTCCTCTGAGTATAGAGATTTGTGGTGTGAAAATTTACTACTCACTAGTATTATTAGGGATACAGACTCACAAATAGCAGAGGGGAAGCTTGAGGGAGGAGCAGGTTTAGAACCCTGAACTAAGAACTAAGACTTTAAAATATACATTTGGAATTTCAGAAAGTTGGGATAACAAGTTGTTTCATTGAGCTGATGGGAATAGGCATCTATACTGAATAGGAAAGAAAAAGAAAGGCAGAAAGAGAAAGAAAATGACTTATTTTGTAGGAAAAGAAAGATTTGGGACACAGTTGAAGGATCTGTTACATTTGAATGAATAAGGTAAAATTTCTTTAAGATGGCACTCAACTAATAGTGTGTATAATGTAGTTCAAGAGACCCCAGAGACCCCTTCCAAGGATATTTGAGTGAGACTGAAATGAACAAAGGCAAAATCATTATATCATGCATAAGATACACAACAACTTCAAAGAGCAAGCTCTTGTCTTCCCAGAATACACAGTCTCAGTCATTTTGGTCATGCCAACATACTTCTAAAAGACATTTATGCCCATGATTATTTCCATGTATTAAGTAAATTAAAACCTCCTTATCTACAACTCATATAAATTGCTGTGATTTTATAACAAAAGTTATAAATATTAATCTCTGGAATATTTATCATCATTCTTAGAACAGAAAAATAATGTAGACCATTAATAATTTCTTTACTCAGTGAGAAGGGTTTCGCAAGCAGTTTCAATTGTTCATTCAAATAAATCCACTTGCCAAACCAGTATCATGTGTTCAACAATAATTCTGAAGTTACCTGTTTCGGAGTATGTTGTCAACTAGCAAATCACATCCAATAATCTCATGACATCTCACAATAATATTTTGTTGGTAATTTATTTGAAAAAATTATGGCATGCATTTTTTGTTTGTGGGGTACTTAAGTTTAGTTATATGTATATAACATCTACATAACTGTTGATCAATACTATTGTACTTAAGAATCTATTCGGACAGTATTCTCTACACAGTTAACCAGCAGTTATTCACTATGTTTTGCAAAAGTGATCAGCTACAAGACTAGACAGAGTCAGTTTGCAGAAGCTGTACTGCTTATGTTAATTTCATTTCCATGCAGCAATCCTTAAAAGAAAAAAAAACAGCAAATCTACTTCTAGTTATTAACAACTAAAAATACTATATTGCAGCAACAGCTACTATTTTGTTATTACTTCATGGCAGGTGCAATTAATATTGTTTTAGGCATAGATTTATAAAATTTTCTCCATGGGTAGTCCCATTACAAAAAAAAAATGTTTGCACTCAAATACCCATGGAGTTTCTTTTAATATTTGTTAATATAGAACATTACAAAAAAATCTTAATGTACCATGTGCAAAATTAATTAACAGTAGAATGACTTCAATAATTAGGCTTTCAAAGGAACCAAAATGTATGAAAGCTATATTAACAATTATTTTAATGAAGCATTATGTCTTTTCCTTATGGCCTTTCTTGAGTCTCATGGTTACACCACAGAAGACATTTTACACATATCCTCATTTATCAAGCTATGCCTCCTTGTTGTTTTATATTCTGTGGATAGAACATATCCCCATAAACATATCCCCTCCATGTCTGTGAAAGAAAACAGACAAGATATCTCTCTTGAAGTTCACATTACCGTGAAGAAGACAAACAATGAGAAGAATGCACATACAAACACCTAAACATCTGATGGCTTTCAGTAGTGTTAAGTGAGGAAATAAACAAAGAAGGTTTGTGGATTCAGAGGAAGGGAGTGCAGCCAGAACAGAATGAACACCGGATATCTAATAAAGGGGTGATATTTTGGCAAAGATCAAGATGAAAAGAATATGTCAGTCATGTTAAGACCTGGTGATACAGGATAAATATCAATTATAAATACTCCAACATATGAGCGAACTAGAGAAATTCAAGGAAGAGAAAGTTTAAAGGTTTGAATATACAAAACAAAGGAGATGATTTGTGAAATGGATAAATGGTAGCTGACATTAAGCATTATGGACTTTGTTAGGGAGTGTGGGATTTATTCTAAATTCATAGGCTTCAGAGCATATGCAGTAGGAGTGTGATATAATATCTTTGAAAAGAAAAATGACTATTTTCCAATATAATATGTTGAGCCAATGGAAGAAGAAAATGTGTTGAAGCAAAGATCTCTATTAGAGGTTTAGTACTGGAGCAGAGTTGAAAGTGATAAATGAGAAGATTAGCTGAAACTTATATTCCTGTAGTTGTGCAGAATAGAATTCCCCTAGATTAGTTCCCTTTTAGTCTTTTTAAAAAAAATTAACTTTAAGGAATATTATTATTTTATCTATATAAATATTAAACGACAATTTGTTAACAAAGACCAGAGAACTAAAACTCCTTAACTATTATAAACTTGAATTCCTTCTGTTGCAATTATTATGGCTATTTCAATTTTTTTCCTCTTAATGAAAAGGGGAACAGCTGTTAGCCATCATCCATACATTCTCTTTATAAACTTCAAGTCTATTATTAAACAGTCCTTAAGCTTGTGATGCCTAATTCAAATGTAATCATCCAGATTGAAGTTAAAGGCACTGAATATGACTTAGTAATCTCAATGACAAAAATATTCTGGCAATCATCCATTATTAAATCAAAATAATGAAAACTATTTTATGGAAGCAATTGAATCAGTAAAGAACACCAGCAAACAATGTGAAAAGACTTCAGAATTTGACAAATATAGTGATTACAATCTGCGCCAGTTGACAAGAGAAAATGTACATGTATTTGCTAAATGAATATTTTATTTTGATGTATTCCCAATTGTTTACATTATCTTTTGTCCCTCTTTTTGTTAGAGACATCCACAAAGAAGTCAGTGAAGCCAATGTCGTGGAGCAATTTACCTGTTTTCTTCTATGTGTTTTTTGGCTTCAAGTCTTACATTCAAGTCTTTTATCCATTTTGAGTTAATTTTTGTGTAAGATGTGAGTTGGTGACCTAGTTTCATTTTGCATGTGGCTGTCTAGTTTTCCCAATGAAGAGATTTTTTTCTCTATTGTATATTCTTGGCCTCTCTGTCATGCATTAACTGTCTATGTAAGTATGGGTTTATTTCTGGACTCTCAATTCTAGTCCATTTGTTTATGGTTCTGTTCTTATTTCAGCTCATACTCTTTTTATTGTTATAGCTTTGTAGTGTAGTTTGATGTTTGGGTGTGATAAGTCTATTCTACTTTTTTTGTCAAAATTGCTTTGGCTATCCAGGGTCATTGGTTTTCCATGTGAATTTCAGTAAGACCTATTTTATTTCCTCATAGAATGCACTGACACTTGATAGGGATAGGAATATGTATATTGTTCTGGGTAACATGGCCATTTTACCCATACTAATTATTTCAATTAATGTGCAGGGGCTATCTTTCCATTTCTTTGTGTCTTCTATTTTTTAGTAATGCCTATAGTTTTCATTACACAGGTCCTTCACCTACTTTAAGTTTACTCCAAGTTATCTAAATATTTTGATACAATTTTAAGTGGGATTGTTTCTTGATTTTTCTCTTCTAGGTCATTGTTTGCATATAGGAACAAAACTAGTGTTCATAAATTGATTTTTTTTAACTTGCCATTTTATTGTCATTATTATTTCAATTAGGCTCTTTTTTTAGTGGAGTCTTCAGAACTTTTATGTATTATAGCAAGTCATTTGCAAACAGTGATAGTTTTACTACTCCTTTACTAATTTGTGTTTGTTTTATATTTATTTTTTTCTTGCCTGGTTATACTAACTAGGGCTTTCAACATATGTCTGATGAAAGTGGATATCTTTGTTTTGTACTAGACCTTAGGGGGAAAACTTTTACTTTTTCACCATTGAGTGTGATGTTAGCTATGGGTTTGCCATATATGCCCTTTATTAGGGTGAGAGATTTTATCATACATGGATGTTAATTCTTATCAAATATTTCCTCTAGAACCAGAAAGAAAGCAGAAAAAAAAACCTCAATATCTATTTTATGTCTTACTGCAATTTCTAAAGTGTCATGTTGTTATGTTGTTTTTTTTTTAAGCCATTGAGCATTGAGGTAAATACATTAACACTTCCCTCCTTTCCCCCAAAGAAACCCATATTCCTAAACCTGAAAACTGTGAATATGCTGTTTTATGTGGCAACAAGCATTTTGATATGTGATCAAGTTACCTGAGTTTTACGGGGGATTATCTTTGCATTTGTAATTGGTTCTGTTGTACCCATCTTCTGCTTCCTTCAGAGGGCATTTAACAGGGCAGCTGTGCTCAGCAAATGATTGGTTAATAGAACATGCATAAAAGGAGTAGAGTAGAGTAAGGAAGAAGGAAGCATGTCTTCTTGCTTCCTTAAGGTGATATCTCCATCTGTCACTTTCTTCATGGGCTCACAGAGAAAAGCTATGATGAAGATGAAGATGGCACACACACTACAAACTTGGAACATAATTTTCCAAACTGTTACATCGAAGATAATATTATGTTGTTTAAATCTTTGGATTGTTTATATGAAGAGCATATATTGCTTAAATGTTTTTGTTTGCTATAGCAGTTTGGAATTGATTAAACTGATACTGTTTCTTGTTTTGACAGAAATTGGTTATGATTAGTTACAATAGTATACAAATGTTTATGTGATTATGATTATTTTCCTAGTAGTCATTCCTAGGTCAATTAAATCTAGGCATGATTTGTATAGAGACAGCCTGAAAAATGGTGATCAAATTTAAAAATAAATAATTATTTAATTTAGATACCTCTATTAAATAAATGGTATTAACAACGTATATTGATATAATTCCGTTATCATATTTCTAACAGTTCACTAGACTTTGTAAAGCATACCATGCTGAACAAGTAACCATTAAATTGTGTAATCCATTTGTAAGTTTTCTGATTATCTTAGTGACCTTGGAGTTTCAGCTTTATCAGCCTCTCGATAACCACTTACAAAGTTAGAAGAAAGAATCGGTCCCTCAAGAAATCCCTTAAATGAAGTAAATTTTAAAATCCCTTCACGCATCACACTGCCAATCACTGTGGCTAATCCCATTCAAGCTCTGTAATTAGTATTCTAAGGTGGGGATTCCCACCTGTGCCATGTTGTACAACATCATTATGAGGGGAGGGGGTAGGCAAGAGGCTCCCAGCAGACCTCTACATGACAGAATGTGAATCAATTTTAATTAATTCTGCCTCCTTAAATCTGTCTGCTCTTTAGGAAAGATTGCTATCTGCCTCAAACACTATGGCAAGATAATTAACAGAACCACTGCTGGAGACTGATAGCACAGGCAGCAGCTGATACCTGTGGCACGAACACCCTGTCATGCAAGCGCCATAGAATTGTGAAGTTTTAAGGACACACAGAGGACTGCAACATTAATAAGTGCAGTATTTATAGCCCACATTATAGAGAGTTTTATTTATCTAGCATATAACAGAAATAAAGAAGATTGTTTCTAAAACATTTGAAACTGTTCTGGCAACTCTTAGATGATTCTGGCAAAATAGCTCTAAATAAGACCACCCACAGTCTCTATCAGGCAGCGTGAATGTTGTCTTGCTTCCCACCCCACCAAAAATTTAAACAAACAACTTATTGCTAAATGAAAAAGAAAATGTTATGAGCTACACAAGTAAACATTACATTAACACCCCTATATATAATTTTTGTTTCTTTGTTTTTTTTTATTTTTTTTTGCCAGACTATATTCTCTTTTCACTCCCTTACTATAAATTTGAGTTATCTTATGTAGTAATTTTAAGTTGCATTAATCAGTGAGTCAGTTTTACTCATTTAATAATACCAAAATTTGAAAATATCTCATCCAATTACAAAGATTTGTCCATTTACCTGATATCTAAATATTTGTAGTAATGATGGCCTGATTTATTATTTATGTATATGCTTAATCACAATGGTCAAAGGAAGGATTACAAAATTGCTAGTAAGCTACTCTGAAAAAAAGCCTGATTCAAATAAATCTCTGTATTCAACACCTCTTCAGTCATTATTTATTGTGAAATCTATTGTTATCATTCTTTAGTTTGTACCAGATTTTCATTTCCATCATCATTCCATTAGACATCATCTGAAGAGTCATATACTTAAAAATTATATACAATATGCATTGTTTTTATTATCTACTAAGGACATAACAGGATTTTAAAACTGAATAAGGTCCTGGACAGGTGAGGAAGGTGCATAATCTCAACTCAGACGTGTCACAGGCTGAGTCATAAAGTTAGTGAGGGCAGGAATCAGGACTGGCAACTTCTAACTTGTGGTTCTATATATATTTTGCTAATGATACTGTTTTGTAATCTCAGAAAAAAATACATAAGATGTTTCAATAAAGTTTCAAAGTGGATAGTTTCTTCTAAAACCTTGTTTTACTCTGTTTATTTTCTTTACTTTTTCTCAAACCTCTAGTATATACAAACACATTTAAGAACTGAAAATGATATATTTTCCTGTACTAGTATTAAACAATCCTGGGGGAAAAAAGGTCAGTGTGTTGGTGATACAAATTACTCAGATTAGCCAAAATCACTTTGCTTCTTGCCTCAGGAATATTTATTTACTCCTTGAAGACTCTGAACCAACTGAAATAACACACTCACCAGGACTAACAGCATGCTTATCATCCAGTTGCCTCAATATCTTCTCTTCTATATATATCCATCAGTTCAAAACTATCTCCTAAATAAGTTCCCTGAATTCCCAAGATTTGACTTAAAATTATCCAATGTATTAATAAATAATTTTTAATAGTACTTAGATATTTGTCTCTGATTTCTGCCTTAGGAGATAGCCTTGAAACTTTGACAAGATCTAATTTCAATAAGTCAGAGTTCTCTATAGAAATAGAACCCATTGGGGCCTCCCTGGTGGCGCAACGGGTTAAGTGCAGCGCTGTGGACTTGTCAGCAGCTGCAGCGTGAGTTCGATGCCCGATTGGGGAGATTCCCACATGGAGCAGCAGACCTCTCCTGCTTCACCCACTGCTCCCCTCAGCAGTGTACTTAGGTCTATCTGTCTGTTCTACTCCCCATTCTGTCTCTGGTGAGCCTTCTCACCACCCCACACCTCTGGCCTCCACCTCAGCTTTTATGCATAAATGAATAAATCTTTAAAAAAAAGATATAGAATCCATTGGAGATGTGTATAAAGGAGTTGGCTCATTTGTAGAGGCTGGCAGTGTCCAAAATCTGCACAAAGGACTGTCTGACTGAAAACCCAGAGGAGAAATGATGTTGCTGTACAAATGTAAATGCAATCTGCTGGCAGAATCCCCCCCTTTTACATAGATCAGTCATATTTCAAGGTTTTTCTCTCTTTGATGAGATCCACCCACATTATGTGGCACAGTCTGTATTACTCCAAGTCTAGTATTAATAATTTCAATGTCTGTGTCATTAAAACAAAAACATCTCTCCTGCATGTGCAAGGTATTTCAACATACATTTCGGTCCTGTGGCCTAACCAAATTGACTTATATGTTTAACCACCAAATCCATTATAGCAGTAAATTAAGTAATCTTAGTTTTGCTTGATTGACAATTTTTCTCCTAGTCCTTCTGAGAGGCTAACAGATGACATGCCATTTGTTAGCATTAAGCCTGTACAGAAATGTCAAGGCTTATAAAACAACCCAGTTACTCGTTTAACTCTAAAATCTACGTGAAGATAACATTCATGAAGGGAATTAGTATTTTCTCTTTTGTTAATTGTATTATCAATATTTTTAGTGCCTAAAACAATGACTAGCAAGTGAGTTAGTAAGTTAGATATTCAGATATATCATTTTCAGAGAAGGATAAGATTCTTTTCATTTCTTTTTTTTTTCAAAATGACCTTATGATCTAAATATATGTACTGCATTCGGGAATTGAAATTCAATATGTGCAATACTTCACATATGCACATATGTATAATACTGCACATATAAATACAGTATCACCCTATATGTGTATGAATATCTGGATCCACAATGCACAGAGAAAGCATTCAATACTTTCAAAATTATGATTGACGTTACACTCCCAAAATATTAACAGGAATGGCAACCAATAGTACTTCAATAAAAATTAAAAAAATCAAGTTACAATTGACAGTAATTTTGTTCAATTTAGAAATTAAATCATAAAAACTTATTTATGCAAACATCAGTTGCTTTGATGGTGCATTTGACGATCTATTATTTCATAAACAGACCTCAAACATCTTATTATCCTTGTGATAAGCCCTCTTTTAGTCATGCTTTTCCCTATATTTTTTCTCATTTCTTCATAAATGACACATTAAAGGTGCCAGACTTGTCACTTGCATTCACAGGTCTCCATCTCAAAAAGCTCCAGGTGACAAAGATGTGAGCATCAAATTGATGCCATCTTGTTCATGAAGATTGAAGAAGTATTCTTCTTGATTTATCTCCTGGGTCTTTTACTCATAGCATTTCATATTTAAAAGATTTTTCACATATGTCATCTCTTAAATCTTTATAAAAACCTGTTGAAAGCAATCATTTTTCTTTTTTCAGTTGAGCACTGAACCTCCCTGCAGTAGTGGTGCCCTTGCTGAGCTTTCTGAAGGACACACACACTAAGGCTTGCCACCCAGGACACTATAATTACAAATGAATGATTATCTGCTCAATAAAGTCCTATGTAAATGTTTGTCAAATGGAATTAAACTTCCTGGAAAACATTTTAAAAGACTTGCTGTACTGACACCTTCTATACTTTGGACTGCAGGGGAAATTACATGCTTCTGAATCCATGATCCTTCCAATCTGAACATGAAGGAATGTTCTAGAAGCCCATGACATGGCTATAAAAAATATCTTATTTTTGTATCTCATAGGCCAAACCTATTGTGAAATTGTTAGTCAGAATAAGCTTCCCTATTTATATCTGACATTAGATATGGGTGAAAACTAATAAACACTTTACTATTAGATTTAGTATCTATAGCGAATGTTTGCTCATCCGGGAAACCAATGTTTCTTTCAGTAAAACTGATATTTTAATTGGTCATTAAAATATCTTTAAATTGTCATGTTGAGTCTATAGCTAACTTGAAATATATATAAATAATCTTAATAAAACTATTGAAATACAAAAACTCATGTGTATGACTTAACCTGTCTTAATAGTAATTGTGCTTTAATCTAGCCAGAACTTAAGAACTCACCATTTTCAACAAACACAAATACATAAATATGCACGCACTCATAGTACTATGTGATCTTGGTAAAATCCCAAGGTCAAAAAGGGAATTTTAAAGATTATACATTTCAATATACTAATTTTCCAGACAGAAAAAATTGTATGCTCAGAGAAGTAAATTGGTTTAGGTAAAACAACAAGTCAGTGGTTAAATTAATCAAAGTCAATTATATCTTATTTCAAAACTCAGCCTTTTACTCAATAATAACTAAGTAGGGATATATTTACTTATATGTTTGTGTGTTTGTGTGTGTGTATTAATCTATTTTTGACACGCGTACATAAATAAATTGGGTTTTGTTCAAGCGCACTATTCTCATATAGAAAGAATAATCATAATTGTAGGAAAAGATACTAAGAGATCTTTTAATTGGTGTTAAAAAGAAGAAACTTGGGATATGAGCACAGGTGGTTTGTTGGAGGGAAAAATAATGAACCTTTACAAACAAGGCTAGTCTTTGTAATTGCTCAAAGATGCTATAGACACACATAGAAAGAAATTTAATTTTATCACACAAATTTATTGACATGTAGGTTTGTTTCTTATTGTAGTTTAAGTTTTAAATTCTGATAAAATAGCATTATGCATTAAAAATACTCACGAATAGTTTATCTTATGTTAAAAATTAGAGGTTTTTTTATTACTCATGGTGATTTGAATTCCAACATCATTTATGAGTGGAGGAGATAATTACATATTTTTTTAATCAAAGAAAATATAACTGACTATTGAGATGAAACCACTTGGATCCACACAGCTTAATGATCAGGACTGAGTGTTGAGTTCATTTATGTCAAACTGACATAATTGGTTTGACCTTTCCTTTTCTAGGAATATAAAGGAATAAAGTAATAATTTGGCTGCTTGCTTCTGGAAATTCCTGTAAAATTTATCTGGACAGGCAGTTTATTCATCTGGGCAAACAAGTCTTTCATCAGCACATTACTTATCTTACCTGGACTAACAGTGTAGCTGTTGTGATTTTTTTCAAGACCCACAGAATTTTCTGCCTGCCAGATTCCTTTATTACGCTGTGAAATTTGCTCAATCTCAACCACTTCCCTGAGCATAAATGTTCTCTTCAAGCCACATGAACCCAGATCCCCAAACACTTAAAAAACTAAAAATAATCTGTGCTTATATCTGTATTCCTAAGTATTAATAAGATTCTTTACATCACTATAGGTGAAATAAAATTAGTTTTTTTATTATTATTTAGTTGTCTGACTGAGCATGTGAATTGAAAACTTAATAATACTTCATCTACATTGCAACCTAATAATCTAAAGATGTTGTTAGAAATATGTTGAATACTTAAATTCTTATAATTTAAAGAATCCTAAGTCTCTAAACAGATAATGAAAGTCTGAGAACTGTCCTGAGACTTTTTATTCTTCACCTATAAAATAATGAAAATATGCCTTATGTTTTATGTAGCTTAGTAGGAAAGAATAGTTTTAAATGATATATTTTCTTTAGATCACACAATAGATCAAAAATTGCCAAAATCAAAATATTAAGAAAAGCACAAATCACTTGTTATTCTCCTACTTGGATTATAATAGCAATTAGTGAAATAGTGCTAAATAAAATGACTATTATATATTAATAATTTAATTGTAATCATAACAATGAACAATTAAATATGATCAACCCTGTTAAAACTTAAAATATCTGATTGTAAATTGCTTCATACACAAAGAAAAATGAAAGGCACCAACTGAATTTGCACTTGAGTCTCAAAAACTTCTTTATATAACCTTCTGAAAGTGGATTTAGTCAATCCAGTCTCCCCTTCATGCAGTGTCTTTAATCTGCTGTATTCTATCCTATAAAAAGTAAGGGTAAAAATTTAGGGCCTTGGCCCTCCCCGGTGACACAGCAGTTAGGCGCTGTGCTGTGGAGCTGTCAGCAGCAGCGATGCAAGTTTGATGCCCGGCTGGGGAGATTCCGACAGGGCGCAGGAGACCTCTCCTGCCTTGCCCGCTCCTCCCCTCAGCAGTGTACTTCAGTAGATCAGCAGCCTGTTCTGACCGTGCTCCGTCTCCAGCGAACCCTCTCACCACCCCACATCTCTGGCCTACACCCCAGTTCTTGTGTGCATAAATAAATAAATCTTTTAAAAAATTTAAAAAATTATCCACTTCCTATCTTCCACTGTATCACAAGAATGTAAACTATTGGCCAGAGATACTCCAAACTTCAAAAAAAAAAAATGTTTTGTTCTGATCATAGTGTTATCACTTCATTTCTAAATTTAACATGCTTTTATTCACATCGTGAAGTTCAGAAACATCATACACAATTGCTATCTAAGAACAACAAAAACACACAGTGCTTGGGAGTGAATACTAATTAAAATATTGATATATCTAGACAGATAGAAATTCAATCAATTTCCATATATATTTATTGGCTATTTACAATCTAAGATATCTTACCTCAGGTTCCTGGGTGTCCCGCTCTCTATAACTTACAAAACTGTGCAATACATTTTAATATTCTATAAAATACCGAGAGTATGAGATTTACAAATGTACAAAAGACATCCAATAGAAGCTTAATATGTCAATATATGCACATATCATTTTCCACATTTTATTTTGAAATAATTTGATTTTACTGAAATGTTGGGGAAAACCTTAAAAAATTCAAGTACTCTTTTATTCAGATTCTTAAATTGCTAGCATTTTGCCTTTCTTCCTTTACCGATTTCACTCTCTTCAGCACCCAGTGAATAAGAGTGGATTGCAAATGTTTTGTGCCTCTACTTCATAATTATTTTATTTCTCACAAAATATCACTCTACAATAATTATAAAAAATAATTTAGTCATCATAGTTACTGAATTAAATCTGTAGTCATACTCTATCCTAGCATAGTTATATAAATTCATCATTATAGGAAGGAAGGAAGGAATAAAGAAACAAAAGAAGCTAAGTTTTCCTTTTAGTGGAATTCTAACTAATAATTAGAATGAATCATCAAATGTGCAATGAAACTAGATGGTAAAAGTGTAATGAAGAACATTGTATCTTATAACCTTCAATACTTGTCCTCTAAATTACTTTTTCTATGCAATATGAAATACTGAGCCTATATTGGAAAAAAAAATAATCAAGTATCATCTAAGGAAAGATCAAAGTGAGCATCACAACTAATGGGACAAATTGTCACCATACTATTCCTGATATGATGCTGAGAGAAAGATTCACCAGTTCCATTGTATTTCTACCTAAAATACTTTGAATTTAGTCATAAGAACATATCTGGAATATACATAAATTGTGGGTAATGCTACCAAATAACTTATTACAGTTTTCACTGATATTAATACCCTGAAAAACAAAGGGAAAACTGAGAAATATTTATTGATTAAAGGATATTAATGACCTATGTGAATTAAGATAGTAAAACCTGGATGGAATGATATTTTGAATGCTACCATAAATACTCACACTAAAGTAATTACTATTTCCTTTTCCCTGAAACCACTGTGATGAAAACACTATCACAAGATCCATGGCAATCAAACTTGAATTAAAGAATAATTTAAGATAATGGTAATGGACAACAATCAGAATAGGCTATTAAATGAAACTGAGTCTTAATCTATTGTATATTCACCACTATTAAAGAAATTTCACCAAAAACCACACACCCATAGGAACTGAATCAGTTGAATGAAATTGATGATATACAAAAGAGTTAATCTCTATGACTGTTGCAGAGGAGAATGCTATGTTTAGAGCAATACTGTGATTAATTATGTAAGGAAGTCTGCAGATCTATGTTTTCATCATGTATAAAAATAAAATCACAGATTAGAAGAAGATTATGGATGGCGAGGAATCCCACATGACCTGAATTAGTGACTATTACCAATATTCTTTAGGATAAGGTAATTACTAAGTACAAGACATTCATCATATTGAGTGTTATCAGTCACTATTCAAATACTAAGTTTTTTGAAACCAGCTTAGTTTCACTGTGGATGTGGGTGTTTGTATACCTTCCTTTCACATAATCAGACCAGATCAAATAGGCCAGAAGAAGATTGATTTTTAAGTCTTTTGATACATAGCTCTTACATAAGTTCTAGTTTAATATCATGTACTCAAAGGGTGCATCCTCACCAAAACATGTCATATTTACATACAGTTAGTCTATTTCAAGTACCAGTGTTCAAATTAGTCAGATATTTTATTGACATGTTTCATAATTTCAAAATCTGGCATTGTCTGCACTGAGATATGAGCATGTCACACATCAGTGACTTTAATTTTTAAGCATTTTATGAAACAATTCCTTTTATAGCAGGTTTTCAAAATCTATTTTGCAACTGCATACCCATTATATTTCTGGGTGTAAATATCTATTTCTATAAAATGAATTTTTCAAAACTTTTAGATGCAATGATAATATATTTTGTTAATGTTGTTAGGGTATGCATTATTAAACAAGATACAAAGATAAAACAAAAATCTCATAAAGCATTAAAACTCAGTATTAAACTAAAAGATTGCTAAATCCAATATATAATGGATTTCGAAAAATCTAAAATGAAGTGACTGAAAGTAAAATTGAATAATAGGCAAAAATATAAGTAATTTGAGAAAGATAAACCACCATTGCCAGTAACCTAAGAAAATGTTAAAATATTATTATATTCAAGGAATTGAAAGTGAAAAGAATAAGAGGATCTATTTTGAAATCTATCCTGATGAAACAATCAACTAATTTTCAAGTATTTTCAAGGATGTTTATCACTGGGAACTCTTAAACAATCCTTAACTGAGAGAGTCAATTGGCATATACAAATTGGAGAATAATTTCATGGGACAGTCGCTTAAAATTTGCATACCATTTACAAAAAATTCTAAGTCTAGATATCACAGAAAAAAATGCTTTTGCAGGTGCATAAAGACATACTTAAAACTATTTAAAACAGCTTCATTTGTAGTCAGAAAAAAAATAATAAATCAACAGGGAAGGGATACATACCAGAATGCATGCAGTGGGATTGTAAAGCAGCAAAGTGTATAACACAACACTAAACTACATTAGTCAATATGGAAAAAATTGCTAGAATGTGAATTGAATGACAATGTCATACTGCAGAAGGATGCATAAATTATGAGTCAATTTTTTAGCTATTAGTATATTTAAAGCAATATTCTAGAAATAAACTCCAATAAGATGAGAGAGAAAGGGAAAAGAGAATATGTACTTAGAGGTCTTTGTATTAACATATAGAATATTATACTTTAATATAGGTGGTGGGTATACAGTATTCATTAAATTCCTTTGTAATATTTTAAATCCATAAGAAATTTTAGAAAAAACATACATACTTGTATATTTATTGCACATAGTTGAATGTTAATACATTATACAGACTGTTATTTGTAGGTTTTAAAAACCCATTTTGTCTAGGTATTGTTTTATCTTTAATATAATAATATATATAAAATCATAGGACCTTTTGAATACTAACTCATAGCATGAAAATGCAAAATGGGAAAACAGTTTTCTTGACACCTATAAATATGTGTGAAACTTTGTGTGTGGACTTTCAGTACCACTTAATTGTCTATAGACATTAGATTATCTATTAATCAATAGTTTTTATTTTTTTAAAGATTTATTTTTTTTTAAAGATTTTATTTATACATACAAGCTGGGGTACAGGCCAGAGGCGTGGGGCAGAGAGAGGGTTCACCAGAGACAGAGTGGGAAGCAGAACAGGCAGATTAACGAAAGTACACTGCTGAGGGGAGCAGCGGGCGAGGCAGCAGAGGTCTGCCACGCCATGTGGGAATCTCCCTGGCCGGGCATCAAACTTGCGTTGCTGCTGCCGACAGCTCCACAGCGCAGCACTTAACTACTAAGCCACCAGGGAGGCCCCAATAGTTATTTTGTATTGATTCCTTTATATTATAATTTCACCACAAAACAGTGTATTTTGAACTTTTTGTGTGCATTTTCTGCTAAACCTGAGAAAATGAATTCAACTAGATGTTATGTAGCTGTTGCAAGAAAGAGATCTATTGAGTGGTAAAGTACATTGTTAATCCCAACCCATTCAAATCAGAGTTTATAAAACAAGGAACATTTTACAATATAATAACCACCTGAATATGATGTTTACAGTCACTATGGAATTTTTATTTATGGATTTTAGTATAACTATCATGTTTTTTGCAAGGAGCTATGGACCAAAATTAATAACACTAATTATATCCAATCACCTGAAATAAGCAGCATTAAACAAAATTGTACCTATAATTTCTTTACAAATATATTGTTTGGAGATTGAGGAATAAAAAATCTACTATAGTTAAACAAAATATTATTCCCCCCTATTTCAAAGCTTTATACAAAACAATAAATTATACCTGGAGCTTAAGAATATTGCTAATTTTAAAGGCAGTATTTCTCTTTAACATCCCATTTTAAATACAGAATAGTCATTTAAACTATGGCCTATGATTAAAGCAATGAAAACATATTTAATAGCATGATCATTCAATTCAATGCAATTATCAGTTGCCGTCATTGTAATTTCAGTGAAAAATTTAACAAAAAATTGATGTTGGTATTTCAAATTGTTATTTAATTATGTTTACTATCTTTAGGAAATAGGAGAAGACTAACCTCAAATCAATTTTCAACCCATTATAATTACTTAGTCTCAGTTTATGTTTCTCAGAAACTACAGGATTTATATAATTTCATTTTGTCTGTAGTTTTAAGTCAAGAGCACATCAGGAAAAGAAAAACTCTTAATTCTAAGCAAAAGGTATTAGATAATTCTATCATCTGGAAACTAGATATGTACCATAACACCTTCCAGAATAAGCAGGCCTGACTTTAAATTCAAAAACCCCATTTAAAAACCTTCAGTTATTGAATGCATATTATGTTCCAGGAACCATGCCAAGACACAAGGACACAATTTTGAAAAGATATGGATATAGCCCTAAAGCATGAATAGTATAAATGGGTTTGAAGAGTAGTGTGATTGTTCCATACAGCAGCGCTTTTTTATTACCCTAGTTATAGAGTAAATAAAGTTTTGTTTTCTGAAATATGAAGTGATTAGAAATATCAGAATATCAAACTTTAAATAATGTGAAGCTGAGAGAATGGATATTGAATTCTCTAAATTTACTCCAAAGGAAAAGTCATAAGACTTTAGGTGGGACTAAAGCTATGTGGGATATACCCTATTCTCTGCCATTGATTCCAGTTTAGTTACTAACAGCCAACTATATTCTTAAGCTTTCTTTTTTTTTTTTAATTTTCTAGATGGAAAAATGAAGAAGGTAGATTAGATAACCTGCCATCATTTATGAAACACAGTAATCCAGTATAAAATTAAATGACACAAGTAATTACACTTCTCCTCTAACATTATTATTTTGTAGTGAGATAAAAACTATTATAGAAAGAGTAGAACTAAAACATTCGAAATACGACTTGTTAAAGAACTATACCTTCTCTGGATTTTTTTTTTTCACATCTGCATATGATATGATCTTACATAAGAGTTTTTATTTTTAAAAAGTATCTATTTCTTGGGGGCTTCCCTGGTGGCACAAGGGGTTAAGTGTCAGCCTATGTAGCTATCAGTAGCCACTGCAGCACGAGTTCGATCCCCAGCCAGATAGAGTCCCACATGGTGCAGCAAACCTCTCCTGCCTTGCCCGCTGCTCCCCTCAGTAGTGTATTTAAGTAGATCTGCCTGTTCTGCTCCCCGCTCCGTATCTGGTGAATCCTCTCATTGGCCCCCACCTCTGGCCTGCACCCCAACTCTTGTATGCTTAAATAAATAAATCTTTGAAAAATATATATATATATTTCTCATTGCTGCTGACTGATTCTCACAGATATGAAACTATTTTTTAAATTGATCTTTAGAGGAGTAAAATGATGAGTCAAAAGACAAATTATATTCAAATTTTTTAGATACATCCTTGTCAAATGAGTTGACTTGGGGATAAATATCATGAGCGATCAAAACAATTATGACATTTCTTATGATATTTTATGGAAATTCAACATAACATCATTTTCCACTAGTAGAAAGGATAGGTCATAATACATAATTTTGCTGTCCCATTTGACTTTGGTTTATATTTTGAGCAACTGAAAAACTAGTGTCTCTGAAAGATTCTTTGCTTAACAATGAGACACACAGGCAGACAAAATGAACTTTTTATAACTGGGCTCACAGAACACATGCTACCTTTGCAATTGTGTTTCCATGTGTTAATCAACACAGGTGACATCTCTGTTTTTACAGATGTGCCCACATTCCCCAGGCATGGGATTTTAAAGGACACTTTCTCCGTGGCCTCTGTAGTTTACAAACTAATCTCGAGAACTCTTCTCTGGGATTAATGAACAGTACTTGGAGAAAGACAGACTAAACCCTCTATTTCTGTAGACGCACACACTAGTCCAAGAAGCAACAGGTAAAGAAAACCAAAATGCAGTTGGTATACAGACAAAGTAGTATTATGGCACTAAGTAACTGACCTCCTATTTTTATCAAGTTTCTTCTGAGTGTTTCAGCAACTCCCATGCATTTCTCATGTTTGAGAATCAATACATTTATTTCAGGCCTCAGTTGGCTAGAAATGGGGTTTTGCCCATTCTAACCACAAAGACAAATGAAGTAGACTAATGCTTCCATATCATGAACAATATTAATCATCATGGTAATGCAAACATATCCTTAGATTAAATAAGAATATTAAAGCTAATTTATGTTTGCTTTCTTTATTCACATAGTGCCATTTGTTGAGGAAAAAAGGTCTTCTCTAAACCTATTACCTTAATATTATACTGTGTTTGCTCATTAGTGAGTAATGCCTATATTTCATGCAAGGATTTATTGTATGTGCTATCATAGATCACATGTTAGTCATATTTTATCATTATTTTTTTCAAAATTAGCATACTATAACAATAAAGTAAAAACATATCTATGCTTGTAACTAGTCTATAAGAGGAAGTTGTCTGGCTGGATGCAAAACATATAAACTGCATCATACTAAGTTACAATGTCCATCTTATTAAGACAATCTAAACTCAAAATCAGCATAGAAGTTGATCACACAAATTGATTTAAATGATACATTTTAAGATATTAAAAATCATATCTAAAAGTAACGACAAATCAACCTATATGATATACTGATAACATTGCTCTACTGACTCTTTCAAAAACACTATTATTTCTTCTGTCAAATTCTTGGCAAGAAAATTCTATGACTCACTTCATGTATCTAATCATGCAAATATTCTACACTATCAATGACCTCATCTCTGGTGAGAAACTCAACATTTTCCTAGGTGTTTAGTTTCTTACTGCAGCAAGTAATAATCTCAGTTTTGCTAAGTATATGCCTGAAGGTCTTTGGCAGATAATATTAACAATGATTAGTATCGACATTTTATAGTAAAAGGAGAGCAAATCTCGAGAAGACAATTTTTGTACAAAAGCTGCTATCAAATCTTTAAGAAACAAAGTAAACTAATCCATCTTTTCAATTTACAGATGAGAAACCAATAAAGTGAGAAAATAAATGACTTGATCAAAGTCCAGTTTTTTTTAATTACCATTAAAATTTCAGTGAGAAAATTTTTTCTCCTAACCTTTTTAATTTCTAATTATTATAATGTAAATTGTCACTGCCTTAAAATTAAAAAGATCATCAATTTGTACCTAAAAGAACTAATTCTCTAGGTACAATTAATTAATTAGAGAAAAATGAACTTAAGTCTGTGGAAAAACACTTTTGCTTTTACTTTATTTCTTATCAATTAAGTCAGGTAGACTTTTAAATGCTGTATCTACATTCTTACCAAAATTTAGCAATTTGTGGTCAGTTTTCGTACAGTGTTTGGACTGTATTTGGACAGGAGCTGCAACATTAATTCCTCCCTGGTTATCCCACCTGCTATTCTACCCTGTAGATTTGGAGTTATCAGTCTCCACACTCACATGAGCCAATTTTATTTTTTTAATATAAATATCACAATAGATGATATCTCTCTCTCTCTCTCGCTCTCTCTCTCTCTCTCTCTCTCTCTTTCTGGTAAAGGTACTATTTTAGATTGGATGACTACAGAAAGTCAATATAAAGACTTAGGTACTTAAATAATTATATGAGATTAAAATCTATATATTTCTATTTAATTGTGTGTGTTTTTGAGGTGCTTTATATATATTAAGTGTATTCATTTTTGTAGCACATGAAGAATATCCTATGTACATGTCACTTTATCTTCTCTTCCCTTCCAATCTCTTTAAAATGAGCCAGAAGGAGAAAGAAAAATACCACCAAATGATGTCCCTCATATATGGAGTAAGAGAAACAAAATAAATGAAAATTCAAATGAAAAACAAACCCTGAAACTCTGACTGTATTATTGAGAATACCAAAGGGAGTGGGGGAAGGTGGAAAGCAAAGAACGACACTCAGTGGATTATGAGAGAAATATGGCGGCCTTGGTGGTGGGTTCACACACATTTGAGGAAGTGTGAACCTATATCTCTGAATTAAATACATTGTTACACACAAATATTATCTCAATAAAAATAAGATTACATACAAATAAAATTTAAATTCAAATTAATTATAGTGCTTAATAAATTACACATTGCATTTACACACAAATAAAACTATATAACGTTATTTATATGAATTGTCTAAATATATCTATAGATGATATGAATATTTTTATCTATAATAGAAAAATATCTGCACATCATTCATCTAACAAGGGGCAATGTACTCCAGTGAATTAAACCAAGAAAACACAGATTGTTCTTATGGTGAAAAGAAATCTTTACTTTGTTGTGCTTGGATGTATCAGCCTTGACAGCTGAGAGGTATATTATAACCTTAAATTTATCATTGTTACATAGAAGTTACAGGTTAAAAGATGCCACAATCAAAAGTATATTTGTGTCATTTTTGAAATCAATATATCACTGACACAAAATCATAATCCATAACATTACAGCGGGGTCAGTGTGGTTTACAATGATGTACTTTAAAATCTAATTTCAGGAAGTAGAAAGAACTCGCATTTGCCATGCCACTGAGCCAAACTGAAAACAGCATTTTAACCAATCCAATATATTCTCTGTCATATAGTTATTTTGATTAATTCAGAAAATTTGAATATTAAAATAATTGAAACTAATTTTGGACTGAAACCAATACGATTCCACAAGAGAGAACTATGGATAATAATGTTGAGGCAAATATTCCATTTTCTTCCTTTTGGTAAGAATAGCACACCATTTAAATTGTTTTCATGGATCTGTGCAGAGGTTGGAAGGGAAGAGAAGATTAAACTGACATGTAATTATGATATCCTTCATGTGCTACCAAATACATATACTTATTTATTTTCTGTTCTCATTACTTCCTCATCATTACCTTGAGAGCTCATCATCTATAGTTAGACTAACAAAGTCCAAGGCCACTGAGCAAGTAAGGAGAACAACTAGAATATGCAGATCTTGGACTATTAAAACTAATAAATAGCAAGCCAAATAACCTATGATAAATAACGAAGTATAATAAATCTCAGGATGCATTTTTGGGCATTTTTGTTGCATATGCATGTACACCAAGGGAAGGCGGAAGAATTGGCATCTTCTACTTTATATTAGGTTATGTACATCCATGATTTTCACACTTCCAAAATTCTAATTTCTAGCCTTTTATGTTATCCTAAAGGTTGTCAATTTGATCAATTTTGTTTAGGGCAGTTAAGTGGTAGGCAGCAAAGAGCTATCCCACTGCCCCAGAGAAGGACAAAACTGATGATAACTCACCCCATGAAGAGGTGACTAAGCATTTCCCCCCCCCAAATTAGCATATAATGAAAGCTGGGAAAAATTAGAGATGGACTGAATTATATAAATAGAGCCAACCAAGGGTCATATAATTCTAATTGACAGTATTTGTCACCTTGAAATTTCTCTAGTTTCTATTTTTATTCTAGAAAATAAGCTATTTTTAATCAGCATGTAAAATCACTCTCTATATCTCTATTCTATATCAATTTCACAAACTGAAAAGTTGTTTTTTTTTAAGATTTATTTATTTATGCATACAAGCTGGGGTACAGGCCAGAGGCATGGGGCAGCGAGAGGGTTCACCAGAGACAGAGTGGGGAGCAGATCAAGCAGATCGATGGAAATACTCTGCTGAGGGGAGCAGCAGGCGAGGCAGGAGAGGTCTGCAGCACCATGTGGGAATCTCCCCAGCCTGGCATCAAACCCGCATCGCCACTGCTGACAGCTCCACAGCGTAGCACTTAACTGCTACGCTACCAGGGAGGCCCTGAAAAGTTTTAATCATTTTCTAGAGAGTTTGAATTTTAACAGATTTTACTAAATTGATATAATTTGGTTGCAATGTTGCTTTCCCAAAGGGAAGAAGAACAAAACAAAGCAAAAGCAAACTGTTTGATTTAGAGGGCAGGTTGGTGGCTAGCAGAAGGGAAGGGAGTTGAGAGATGGGTAGAATGAAAAAAAGGGGTCACTGCATGGTGGTGGGTGGAAAGTGGGCTTCAGGCAGTGATCAGGAAATAATATGAAATATTATATTATTATATTATATTATTATAATATTATAATATATAAGATGTTGAAGTATAAAACTGTACACCTAAAACTTACATAATGTTATATACCAATGTTACTTTGATAATCACCTCAAAAATAAAAAAGTTTAAAAACTAGGGCCTCCCCGGAGGCGCAGCGGTTGAGTGCTGCGCTGTGGAGCTGTTGGCTGCAAGCGATGCAGGTTCGACGCCCAGCCAGGGAGAATCCCATATGGTGTGGCAGACCTCTCCTGCCTCGCCCGCTGCTCCCCTCAGCGGTGTATTTCTGATCTGCCTGTTCTGCTCCCCACTCTGTCTCTGGTGAACCCTCTCGCTGCCCCGCACCTCTGGCCTGTACCCCAGCTTGTATACATAAATAAATAAATAAATAAAATTCTTAAAAAAAAAAAAAAACTAAAGTATTTAAGAGTACATTTCCACATCTATTAATTAAAAAAAATATTTCAACTGCTGAATAGTTTGTTAAGTACAATTTTATGTTTAGGACTAAAACATAAAAATGAGAGCATCTTCAAAGACAGAAATCTAGTCCAGAATCTCTCTTCATTAAAATATGGAACACTTATAATTTGATGATTAAAACAAAAACTATCATGCAGATTTGAGGTCTGTCCCAGGGTTTCAGTTTTCACTGCCTTGTATGTGTTTCAATCCTGAAGGAAATCTGTAGAACTAATTTACTTTCTACCTTGGAATCGAACTGTTTCTACTCTCTGAGAAGCAATGCTTTGATGCTTATCAAAGCCTTCCAGTGGAGAAACAGTGAGCAGAAGTGCAGAAATGACTGTCTTCAAATTACTTTTATTTAAATATGTTTCCAATATTTGGAAGAAATATTTCTTTATCAAGACAACTATTTCACAGGGGCTATCTATGTTTGCAAGGAATTAAATAGTAAGTTAGGTCTCGTGTACCTAGTGACACAAACGTAAAAAATATCAAATTATTAAAAACTATATTCACCACCCATTTGATCAGAGAGCTTTATTAACAAATTTTTTAAATGTCTATCAAACTTGAAGACAGTAATTAAACCTATCATTGAAGAGAGATAATAGATTTTCATCTCTATATTCCTAGTACTTCACACAGAATTTGGATACCAGTACCTAACATACAAGCAACATATTTTAAATAACTGCATTTATATAATCAAAATTGGTCTTTACTATAACCAAGTAAAAATTTCTCAGTGTCATATTATAATCAAGACTTTTGTATTTTATAATAAATGGCAAACGTATTCATAATTTTCATAAAAAGGATTTTCTATAAGCTTTTGGTAGAAATGTGTGTTTCCATTGCTTGTACCTAGCAATTTAAGCAGTGAAAGATGCAGTTGTCAGATTAAACACAATCACATTTCACACAATAGGACTTTTTTCGGCACAGAAACACTACGTAACACTATTCATACCTACAAATCTCTCTTCACCATAAATGTGACAAATGATGAAAAGTGGATATTTGGATGAACTAGGCATAATCAGCAGCCAGCTGATCATCTCAAATACTCACGTGGTTACATTTTTAAATATATTTTGAACATCACCAAAGTATATAGCCCAATTCTGTATGACGGTACACAAAATGCTACACTCAGAAAGGAAAAATATGAAATCTTGACTTTTCTAAGCAAAGCTTTGATGCTCGAGCAGGATGCTTGGTCACATTCTATCTCATTAATCATTCTAGAGTAAATATTTTTGCATGGCCTGGAATCAATACAAATCTTCTGGTTCAGCAACAGGAACTGAAACTGAAAAGTGCTTGGGGCACAGGGTGAGTGTAATTTATATGAAGAGGCTTTTGCCAATGCCGTCTGCTGTTTCTTTCCTCAGGCTCTGTAGTTTCTAGACTCAATGTCCTCAAGTCTCCTCCCATCATTTTTTCCCTTCTCTTGATTATGTTCCTCTCTTTTAGCTCCCAAATACAAGTGAAAAACTTTGTTAGCTCCTAATCTCAGCATCAATGGACAGTTTTCCTTTGGAAGTAAGTAATGTAATTCCCTCCTCATAGATTTTGTGCTTTTTAATTCAGAGTAATTGGACCTATAAATTCTCCCTGTATTGGGGGCCAGGAGGAGAGTGCTGAGGTGAGGGGGAGTCACACACCCAGGAATACTCTTGAATGGTAGCAAGAAATCAGAGGAAATGGCAAAGATGATTTTTTCAGAAAAAATGAATTCAAAAAGAAATGAGTTTCTCTGAACCTTGAGATTGTTATCTATAACTTAGGATGTCTATGATTCCTTTATAACACAAAACTTGAGTGGTGTTTGATGATATAATTTTATGAAATATAAGATTCTGGGGTTTTTGTTTGCTTGCTTTTACCTTATGTGCTCTGAATTGGATAACGTGTGTGAAAACGATGGATAAGATTTGCTGGAGCAGCGCTTATAGGTCAGGGCTAAGAAGGCACACTCTCAGCCTTCACACACAGAAAAAAAAATCAGGCTCAATGATGACATACATATTCACAAAAACTGAATCGGAACCACCAGGTACTTCGGTCAACCTCCCTCCAACAAGAATCACTTTTATTACAAAATTATTACATTTGGAATTTTTCATTTGTTAAGGATGAAATTAAATTATGTTGAGGTCCAGTTAGATGTCCTTTCTCTATGCTTTAAAAATTAATGAATGCCACTTATCTACTTCATAATATATATTGCAAAAATTAAATTTGGAGGATTTTAATATATGAAGATGATTAGAGTTTTTCTTTTAGGAACAAAGTTCAAAATCAAACTCATATTTTGGATTTTTTTAAACATTTAAACTTATTTATACACCTACCTCTTTAAACATCATCATACCTCTTTAAACAACAATTATCATAAATGCCATGGAAAATTCATTTCTACTTATAAATATGCAAGAGACACGATCCTGGTGAATTTTATCTGGAAGTAAAGGCAAAGCTGTAAATAACTAGAGATTAATGGGAAAAGTTCAGTTCAGTTCCCTCAGACCTTTGCTGAGTTCTGTGATTCATTCTGTTTATATTAACCTGTGGAGAAAATTGGGTTAAAAGAGGTCTCATAAAAGTCAGATGGTGGGCTAAAACTAGGTAGAGGAATTGAAAGCCATAATATTAATATAAGTGTTCCATAGTGACAGAACTACCAACTTACAACTCTCAGATGGTTTTATTAAAGAAATTATTTGCTTTAGTTTTGACTGTTCCTTTGTTTCTCTATAGTAAATACAAGTGAAATAATGCAGTATTTATATTTCACCTTTTAACTTATTTCACTTAGTATAATCCACTTCAGATCCATCCATGTTGTAAATGGCAGGCGCTTACCTTTTCATAGCTGAGTAGTATTCTATCATGTGTGTACATGTATTTTCTTAATCTACTCAAATGTTGTTGGGCACTTAGGTTTTTTCTATGTCATTACTATTGTAAACAGTGCTGCAATGAACACAGAAGTATGTATGACTGCAGAATTAAGGCTACTAGAGGGAGAGGGGGTGGGGAGCAAAGTGGGGAGGGGCTCAATAGTCTAGGGTAAAGGAATATAGGTGCTTTGTGATTTACATCTGTGATGGTTTGAATGTATTCCCCTAAATCATGTAAGTCAATGTTACTTCAATATGTGTATGATATGTACATAAAGAAGAGTATGAAAATAACATCTTATTGCTATAGTTATTATTTGCTTAAAATTAGAAGTCAGAAATTTAAACAAATATTTCCTATTTGCTAAGAAAACAAAAGAAGAGAAAGAAGCCTCTATAGTAACCAATCCTGTTTCAACTAAGACATATTCAAACAATATTTATCTGTGAAATATTATGAGGCAAATAACTTCTTCAGAAAATGATTTGATTTGAGGAGTTGGTTTTCAAAGTCTCATCTGAATAAACAATATACGTGCCCCAAAGAGAACTACATCGTATTGTTTTTTACAGTGTTTCTATCCTTGTTTGTATATATCAGAACAGAGCAAGTTCTCTATTAATAAACCATTCCAAAGGTTTTAAAACCATATACTTTATGTCATTCACTGCATAGTTTCTCCTTTTTTGTGTATCTGTGTGAACAAACTCCTAATTATATTTTCTCTACAATTGTATTAAGAATCAAATATGTAGAGCTTACATTTCTATTCACATATTGTCAATTTACCTATCTGTATAAAGTGTGAATTCTATCTTTTCACAAGATATACCATCTAGTTAAGAAAGTGTCTCATATTGAGACCAGTATAATCTTCTGTATTCATCTCCCTTTGCAAATAGTGTTCTATGAGTAACTGATTCATAGTTATTATTTAATTGCAACATGTCTGGTTTACCCTATAGTTGTTTTTTTTTGTATCTTACAGTCTAAAAGTTTATTTTTGTTTTATTTAGTTCATATATTTCTTTTCTTTATATTTCATATATATATATATATATATATGTATGTATGTATCTCACATGAGTGAAATCATACTATATCTGTCTTTCTCTGTCTGACTTACTTTGCTTAGCAGAATACTACTAGGTACATCCATACTTGAACCAAAAGCCATTTGTATCTCACTGCATGATTTCCTCATCTACAAAGTAACAATGTTATCTAGTTTACTGAGCTATGCTCCTATCCTGTCTCTCTTACATTATTCACTATCATCTACAAAAAGCACAGACGAAAGCTGTGCTTGATGGAGTTCAATGCTAATCAATGCCAGGAAGGTGACATAGTTGTAATATATTATCCATTGTTGCATAATAAATTATCCCCAAACTTGGTGGCTTAAAACAACAATGATTTGTTATTTCATAGTTTTCATGGGTACCTCTGACTCAAGGTCTCCCACTAGCCTGTAAGCAAGGTGTTAGTTGTGTCTACAGACATTTCAAATCCCCCTGGGGAAATTTCCCAAGTTCTCACACAGAATTGTTGGCATATCTACACTGGCTTTCGTCCAGCCTCACTAGCCCTCACCAACAGTGCATCTCCAGAAGCTAGTTTACAATATGGAAGCTTTTTCCTAGGGCTGGCAAGAGGAGAAATGAGGGCAAGCAAGCCAGAAACCAAAGTCTTTTTTTTTTTTTGTAACCTAAATTCAGAAATAACATACCAGCATTCCTGATTTGCATTTATTACAGTGAGTCGGTAAATTCAGTGACAGCCAGGGGGTAGGAATCACACAAGGGCATGAAAGGCAGGAGGCGACAGATTTTGAGTGAAAACTTAGAACCTGCCTACTGCGATTATAAAGAAACAAGCACATTGATGCTGTGATAATCTTGGTAATCTTCACTGTGTATTTTATTTCTCTGTATGTTCCTGCTTCTTTTCTTAAGAGATTATTAGCATGTGCCACCAGCAGAGGTTTTGTTTAAAAGTCTCACTGGTCACTGCCAGATATTTATTCTTGAAGGCAATTATTAGCTCCCTATCATTTCAAAATTCTGTATACCCGTGAATTGTTTTGCTATACTTATTTTGTTTTGTTCCACAAAGGCAATTTTATATTCACTTTTATTTGCTACAACTTTATTCCTGTATTTGGAATGATGAGCAAGAAGGTGGAGGAATAAGAGAGAAATGAAGAGGACAAGGCAAAAGGTGAAGGAAAGGGGAATGAGTTGGGGGAAGAAGAGAAAGAGGCGAAATGGAAGTGAAGGAAAAAAAGTCATTCTTACAACTAAATGCATGCAGTGGACATGCAATACAATTTTTATTTCTATATATCATGCATGTATATATCTATATGCATATATGTGTGATTATGTTTAAGTGCATCTGTGCAGTTTATCTGAATTTAGAGTCATATATGGATAATCAATACATGCATATTGATGTATTTATGCAATTATATATAATATATAAGATATAGAGTATGTATGAAAAATGCATATGTACACATGAATATATATTTATACATGCACAAAGAATCTTCTTTTGATGAAGGCAGTACGCTTATTGTTAAGAAGGCTGAAGATGAATGAGGTTATGTTCTCTCTATAAGAACAGAATTCCATCACAGACAGTCTGATTACAGAGTCCACATTTCAAATTCCATCATGCCTCCCCACATGAAATCAAACAGAATCAAGTGTATACCATTTCTTAAAATTCAGTTAATAAACATTATAAAGTACAAATGAAGGATCATGTCCACAGGCTTATGTCAATCAAAAAATATTTGTTGAATGAATAATTGATATCATAACTTATTTTGAGTTTTCTGGAAATTGGCCTAAAATAGATAATAAATTAAATACTTACTTTGTGTATGAGAGAAGGAATATATAATAAAAAAGAAAAGATATATATGAAATAAGAGGAAGTAAAGGAAAGGAAAGAAAGAAGTGAAAGATGAAAGGACAAAGGGAGAGAAAAAGAGTTTATGTTTTAGCTTTCATTTTTTTATTACTGGTAAAAAGTCAGGAAAGATTTTTAAATATGCAGTAGTATGTAACAGGTTATATATAGTTAAAACAGGGCAATGAAACACTCTGAAGTTTAAGAATTAAAGTGATAAAGAACAGAAATGTATAATATAAAATATAATTGTATATACCCCAGGAAAACAATTTTTTTCACCCAAATTCATCATGGTAGGAGTTTAGAAAGTGTAGCTGTACTGTTCAATAAAACTTATTATCAAGAAACAAATGTTAATGTGAAAACTTTTTTTTAGTTAAAAGAGACAAATTTATAGTTATTTCACTAAAGTCTGCAGGGTTCTGGAACAAAGCAACTTATTGGATTTAATATATTTCTCATAAAAGTGTCTCAGAAGTATTAATTTCATGCTTGACACAACTTTTCATAGGCTTTGTGATTTTATATCTCTGATTTACAACAGACTAAGTTTGTTGGATGATAAACTCTCAAATTGCAGAAATTTTAAGACTGAAAGATCTTTTTTAAATATAATAGGGATTTGGGTTGGCTCAATGTGAAATATGAACCTTAAAGTGAGTTCATTTTAACAATGAAAATGTAACTATAATAGTTATATATTTATTTGTAAGAATACAATATAAATTCAACATTAAATAATCTTTTCCAATTTTACTTTTTTTTTCATGTTAGTAGACTTAGTTGAAATAAAGTAAACCTCAGACAAAAAAGACTCAAGAATTTAGGAATCTTTACCCTTTCCTATCACACACAGACACAAAAATGACCTAAAATAAATATTAGTTGGTTGGTTCAACAGAAGTTCCTGGGTTTTTATCAGATACAAGATACAAAGAGGCACAAGCCTAATTTTAAGATGAGTAAAAATGTAACAATGAAAGGTACATTTTCAAAAAAAATATGTATATATATATATTTAATATTTCTAAAACAGTTCACTGCAGAGAAGAAATAAAATTCATTCTGTTGGGCAGATGACTTGTCAGAGAGCCATTCAAAAAGAACGGCTAGAGGGGTGCTGGTTTAACAAAGCTGATAAAAGAAATCAGTGGTAGGATAATGATGAATTACATATTTTTATTTCCTCAAAAGTAAGCCAAGACAAACTATTATAAACCATTATAAATAGTTTATAAGAACTATTACAGTTTTATTATAAACTATTATAGTTTATAAGAACTTTTATAGTTATATATATATATATATATATATATATATATATTATAAATAGTTCTTATAATCGCCAAAGGTATTATTTCTGCTAGCCTCTAAAATGCATTAGTTCAATGGTTTCTACTCAAAAAACAAGCCCTTATTAGTTAGAATGATACCAAAACAATTCATGTATGTTTCATCCTATCAAGTGTTCCAATGATGCATACTTAAAGCAGAGCTTCTCACAGTGACACTTAATGCATATTAGTGGAATGAAGGAATCTCTACTTAAACTCTTTATAAAATTGATCTTGATCAGTATTCTCACTTCATCCAAAGACAGATAACTCTTTATGGTGGCAGATCACCTCATACTGAGAATCTTATCATCTTTTTTATCAACTAAGATTCATCTTTAAAGAACACCTATCAATCGGTCCCCTTTTGCCCCTGGATATATGTGGAGTAAAACTGAGTTTCTCTTTTGCCAGCATAGCTTTTGAATATTTAAAGAAAACTATCTGCAGGAAATTTTGTAGAATTACACATTTATATTTTCTCTCTACTCTATCTATGCCTTTCTTCATCCCACATCCTGGTTAACAATGTTAAACAGATATTTTAGGGTAAGAAAGTTTACAGGGTCAAGATTAATGCACATCTTCATTCACTGAATCATTTACGTGAAGTGTCAGCCACCAGGTCCTATTGTCTGGGGTAAGGGTTATTGGGACTAGGAAGGAACAGGGTCACAGACTCAGTGTACCCTGTCTGGCATATGAGAAACAGTCACTTGCCTTAGTAATCATGCCAGCTTCTCTGGATTAAATATAAGGGATTTTCCTCTTGCCAATAGATTGTACATAAACATGTTCGGTTCTTATATGAACCTCAGTTATGGCCAAAATACATTTTCCTTCAATCCTATGGAATGGTAACTGTGGGTTTGAATTCCTTTACCCCAAGAGCATAGAGAATGGTGAATTAGTTTGACTTCCTTAGGAAACTCTTTTATCTAACTGTCATCTCTGACACAGCAATTGCAAACTTCCTAAAACAAGTTGAAATGATGGGAGTCTAAACTACTCTCCTTCTTGGCTGCTAGAACACAGCCAAGTGTGACAGCAAAGAGCAGAAGGAATAGTGGTGGAAGAAATATGCTTTGTAACCCAGTCACCTAGGAGAAAATACTTGACAAGAATTGAAGATTTTATGGGTATGAAACAGAAAGAATAATGCTATTAAGCACTATTTGCACAAAAATCTGGTGTACAAACCTCCAAAGAATAGGTAGACAAGACAAATGACAATAGTGCCTGAGAGTTCAATCCATACATGATAGTTTAAAGGAGAAATATGCAAATGACCTTTAAGGTACCCAAGCACTGCTAAGGCTGATAAGACTACAGTCACATAGTCACGTATTTCAACAATTCTTAGATGTGGTATTTTTCACACTGTCAAATTTCTAAAGTTGAGATGTATCTTCTAATCCACACTGTGTATTGGGGACATTAATTATGAAAACACTGGTGGGTTCTATATAAACGCCTTTCAGAGATGAAGATATAATGAACTAGGGCTTCCATTTATCCATTTACTTGGCTTGAAGGGAAACCTAGACCCAATAAGTCAATAGATGCATCTTGATGCTATTTCGTGTGTCACATTGACAGTAGAGAAATATGTTGGTCAGGAAATAGAAATACCATGGACCTTATTAGTTTTAGTATTGTGGATGTGGTTTGTTTGCTTTCCCCCTCCAACTGCTAAGCTTCCATATTAGGTAAAGCCTGACTCTATAAGTTGATACACTTGACCGAGCTCTGAGATATACATCCACTTTTTTTTTTTAAGATTTATGTATTTATACGTACAAGCTGCGGTACAGGCCAGAGGCGTGGGGCGGCGAGAGGGTTCACCAGCGACAGAGTGGGGAGCAGAACAGGCAGATCGACAGAAAAACACTGCTGAGGGGAGCAGAGGGCAAGGCAGGAGAAGTCTGCCATGCCATGTGGGATTCTCCCTGGCCGGGCGTGGAACTCGCATCGCCGCTGCCGACAGCTCCACAGCGCAGCGCTTAACTGCTGTATCACCAGGGAGGCTGGATACATCCACTTTTGATGGACTGATCAAGTCCAGACTTGGCCAGTGTGCAGTGAGGGACCAGATGCCGGACGCTCAATAACTGGCTCAGAGAGGCTCCTTGGGTGACAATCAGATAACTTCTCCAGCTGTCACTCTCAAATAGTTCCTCATCATTGAACCTCCCTGATGGCACAACAGGTTAAATCTCAGCACTATGAAGTTATCCGCAGCCACTGCGGCACGAGTTAGATGCCCGGCCAGGGAAATTCCTACACGGCACAGCAGACCTCTCCTGCCCCCATCTGCTGCTCCCCTCAGCAGTGTACTTCAGTAGATCTGCCTGTTCTGCTCCCCACTCTGTCTCTGGTGAATCCTCTCACCACTGCATACCTCTGTTCTTGTATGCATAAATAAATACACCCCAGTTCTTGTATGCATAAATAAATAAATCTTTAAAAAAATAATTCCTTATCATTGCTCAGTTCACCTTGTTCTCTTTCTTGAGATATGGGAGTAATATCTGTAAAGCAGTTACAAATATTCTGTACCTAGGGGGTTCTCAACAATAATTATTTTTATTGCTCAGGTTGGCATTGTCTAAATTTATTCTAATTTCACCAAGTACCTGAAATTATGGTACCCAGAACAGACAAGAATCCTGCATGTGTTGGTTATCATTTCTTCAATCTGGTTACTCTATTTCTGTTCATGAAATATAAGATTCCATTAGCTCTGTTGGAGCTACATTACACTATCGATTGTATTGATCTCACTGTCAAGTAAGCCACAATCTCTTACACATGTTACTGCTAAGTGATCCTATCCTTTGTATGGTTGACTTCTTGGATCTAGGGACATGACCTTCTATTTATCACTTTAAAATACTTATTTGTTTCAGCCCTTTAGTATCTGTGGTATAAATATTGTATAAATATTGTGAATTGTTTGTTTTGTAATGTAAAGCTTCCATGCATTAGGTCATATACAAATTTGGTGTCCATGGACTGGTTACAGCTACTGAACTGAATGAGACTGAATTTAGATCCTGGCAGGATATGCCCAGACTCTCTCTCTTTAGTTCAACACCATCTTCACTGCCCCTCACCTAATCAGGAATCCCTACCTTTTAGCATTGAGCTAACATAGGGGTGTTGTGGGCTTCAGCATCTTCCAAGCGATGCTTTGATCAAAGTCAATCTATGACATTCTTTGAACTAACATTTTTTATTTGGATAAAGGATAAAATGCTCTGACACCATCTTGAAAATGCTTGCTTAAGTCTAAGAAACACAATAAACCTGGACTCATTGTGTGGCCTCACCCTAACTGCTTTTTAGTTTTAGTTCATTTCCAATTCCCATTTACAGAACCAAGAAAGAAAGCAAAAAGACTACAGAAATTCCTTGTCCCTCATAGGGCTCTATCCTGGCGATGCCACTTCTTAACAACTTCAACTTGTTATCCACCTAGCATTCCTCTACCATAACTGCCAATGCATTGACTCTGAAAATTTGCATTCATTATAAGTCCCATCACACATTTTCCAGCCTCTTCAGGTGCATCATTTAAATATTGCCTGCGGAGCGTGCGAGGAATATACTAAACACCGAGTCTTTCTATGTCCTATGCTCTGACTACTGTTCAAAGGCCCTATATCTGGCACTCTCTGGCTGCCACGCTCCCCTGCATTCTAAACTGACAACTGTGCCAAACATTTTGCACGTTGCAGTGTTATGTTCATGCATCTTGTTTCCTTCATCACGTGCCTTTTAGCTGAAGGGCCCTTCCCCGTGGAGTCAGTCCTCACTTCATCTAGAAGCAATTCGATAAACATTCAAGGAGGGGTGCGAGGAGTTTTAACAAAGATGAATAATTAGAATATTAGGAGAGTGTCCACTAGACTGATTGCTTGACGTGCCCACAGCTCCATCATATTAGTCACCATAATTCTGCAAACAGGTTAACCTGCTTTGCCACATGTGACCTGTTTACTCTGACACAAATGACACTGACCAGGGCCTTCGGTCCTGGGTCAAACAAGCCATCTATAAAATGACCTACTACCTATGAGGAGGCCTGGTGTTGGAAACCTGCATGATAGTAAGACCAATAAGGCTGGTCATTATTTTAAGTGTCATATATTTAAAAATTTGACTTCAAACACAAAATTCACAGAAAGGGATAATACTTAACAGAGAATGGATGAAATAGAGGTGGAAAAAAATACCAATAAAGTAGTGGTAAAGGGCCTCACTGGTGGCGCAACAGTTAAGTGCTGCGCTGTCAGCAGCAGCGAAGGGAGTTCGACGCCCAGCTGGGGAGATTCCCACAAGGCGCAGCAGACCTCTCCTGCCTCTCCTGCTGCTCCTGTCAGCAGTGTGTTTCGGTCAACCTGTCAGTTCTGCTCCCCACTCTGTCTCTGGTGAACCCTCTCGCCACCCCATGCCTCTGGCCTGTACCCCCACTTGTATGCATAAATAAATAAATCTTTTAAAAAAATAAATAGTGGTAAAAAGAATAATGTCACACACACATATGCACACACACTTGCATGTACACACAAAGGTGCTATGTCCTAATCCCCTGTGAATAGTTTACCTTACATGGTAAAAGGAACTGTTCATGTAAGTGCCTGATTTTGAGAAGGAATTATCATCTGCATGGAAATGAAAGATTCTCAATAGCACATTCAGGAAAATTATTTTTTGCCTTAAATAGCAGCAGGCTTAACTATTTTACCTTATCCAACTTTAATTCCCAACCTTTTATAGGAACATAGTTTCTAATTAGAAATGAAATCTCTGGTTTGAAATTTCTAGTTCCTTACTATTTGTACGAATTTTAAAATGTGTGCCTTTGTTCTCTCATGAAGAAATAGTGAATAATAACAGTCCTGCTGACAAGTATACTTCTGAGGATTAAATAGTATTATATATTCTCTCAATACAGTGCTATGTGCATTGTTATTTCAGTTATTTCATGTTGAATAGTGAACATTTTCTCATCAATTTTGCTTTATTCAGCAAACTTTAGGCAAACTAGTAACATGAGAATAGTTTTTGTACCCTCCTACTCACACTTATTTTGGTGCTAACTTTATAATGATATGTTATTCTTAGCCCTTTATTCACACACATCAATGTCACAGATTATCCTCAGTTTTATTTTATGTTTAAGTTAGTTCTGCAGATAATTCCCCTGCAGTTAGTCTTCTTATTCTTTAATATTGACCTAAATCTGTCTACCTCAATTTCCTGTTTCTTCTAAGGTCTATTATCTAATAATTAATTTGATAAAAACACCACCAATAAATATGCCCTACAGAACCAAACAATAGTTTACATACATTCATGTGTCAATGGACTCTAAAAACCCATATTTCTATGCACATATATCCACACATACATGCTTATCCATGTATGTACACATATGGTATTATTGATGTATATATACACAAACACTTTGAATCTCATTCTTATCATAGAGTACATATTTCTGAAGAATAGTGATATATTATCTGATAGCAGCCATGATTTAAAAAACAAAATTAAAAGTATTCACAAGATAGTCCCATAAAAGATGTATTTCAAAGTTAGTTTTATATTATTGTAAGAGTTGGTAGTTTTACATATTTTATATAAATATTTACATTATAATGGAAAGCCTCAAGTAATTTTATATAAATATATATATCGCATGTTTTCTAAACTTTTACTCATTTTTAGTTAAAAAAGTCAAAGATGATGATTAAGCTATCTGTGTATGTTGTGTTTATTAAAGCTGTGGCTTAAGTATTCTTCTGCTCTGGATAAACAAAGAAACTTGTTCTCTGGACCATTCCTGTATTTGTTAAAGCTTTTAAAATCTGTATCAGAAGAACAGAAACATCAAAAGAACATAAAAAAATCATAAAGAAATGAAGTATTTTCTTGATTAGGGTAGTTCAGATTATTAATATCAATGTTATAAATAAATTATAATTCCTGTCTCCATAATACATGGCGTCTTCAATAATTTTAAACATATAAATGTGCACATATTGACTTAAGTTAATTGATTGGAAACTAATATACTAAAGTGGGCAGATAGTCCTTAAACATTCATTTTCAGCCATGGATGAAATATTACAGTAAAATAAAACTTTGACATGAAACACCTTTTAAAATGCCTCTGCACTTACAGAAATAAACCCATACTTACATGGGCAGTAATTTTTGACAAAAGAGTAAAGAGTAAACATAGAAAAAGGAAAATCTTTTTAACAAATGGTGTTAGAAAAACTGGACAGCCACATGTAAAAAAGAAACTAAACCACTATTTTACACATATACAAAAAGTGAACTAAAGACTTGAATGTAAGACCTAATCCATAAAATATATAGAAGAAAACAATCCATGACATTGAGGTGAGGGATATATTTAGGAACTCAACTTCAAAGGCAAGAGAAACACAAACAAAAATAAACAAATGGGAAAAACAGTAAACAAAATCTTATTCAAATAAGTGAAATAAGCTATCACTAAATCAAAAAAAAATCCTACTGAATGAGAAAAAACATACATCATACATCTGAAAAGGGGCTGATTTCCAAGATTTAGAAAGAACTCTTAAAATTCAACAAATATAGATTCAAATAACTCAAATATAAATTCAAATAAATAGGCTCTGATTTGAAGGGATATATGCACTGCTGTGTTCACTGCAGCACTATATACAATAGCCAAGCTATGGAAACAAATTATATGGTTGAAGGAGAGATGAATGGATTAAAAACACATAGTACACATATACAATAGATTTCTAATTAGGTATGATTAGATGAAATCTTGTCATTTGCAACACCATGGGTAGCACTGAAGAAAGACAAATATGGTTTCACTCATATGTGGAATATAAAGAAACAAAGGAAAATACAAATCTAAGTGAAAAAAAAAACACTAGAAATCTGACTGGACAATAGGAGTTACCCTATGGGGGTGGTGAAGGTGGAAGAAAATGAGGAAGGGGCTGAATAGGCTGAGTGTAAGGACTAGTGTGTCTTGATAGTGGGTGTAGCACGGAAATAGACATGTAAAGTTGTGTGAGCCTCTAGCTCTGAGTATTATACTGTGTTCTAAACAGATGTTACCTCAATTAAAAAAGAAATACCAAAAAAACCCTCAAAATAATTTCATAGAATATAATGCAGGTCATGGAAGGTGAAAAAAAAAAACAACACAGAAACATTCAAACAAGAAACCTCTGCTGTTTAATTATTGCAATTCCAAACAGCTATCTTATTAAAATCTCCAACAGGTAATTATACCCCATTAATCATAAAGTACTCCCACACATTCATTTAATGAATATTTATTGAACACTGAGTACTTATTTTATGCTAGGAGATATGTATGTATACAGGCATTTAGAAGTACCAGATTATATAGGCATTAAACACAGAATGCAAACAACACATACATATATCGATAAGCATAATTTCTGCTCTCCAAGTTTTAGTCATGGAAATGTAGTAAAAATGATACAAGCTATAAGACTAAATGATAAATATTCATTGTTAGGAAATTTGAATGTTATTGTTTTGATTCAAAATAATATCAATGGATTTTAATGTCAGACACAACACATACACTGGTGATTCCACAGTAATATAAGTGTTAGGCAAGTATTCTAGGGAAATAGTGTGGTAATCACTGAGGAGTTAGTAGCTATTTATTGAGGGATACAAGGAATCAGAGCCTTTAGGAGAAGCTATATTTATGCTTTGTAAATGCCCTGTTATAAGTAGTATTGACTTGTATGATTTACCTGCTATTATTGATGGGGGAAATTGCAATGATAACAACAAATGCACCCTTGGTCAAACTAAATTGAAATTTCTTGAGCAAAGATTTTTTTTAAGATTTATTTATGCATACAAGAGCTGGGGTATAGGCCAGAGATGCAGGGGGGTTAGAGGATTCACCAGAGAGAGCGGGGAGCAGAACAGGCGGACTGACTGAAATACACTGCTGAGGGGAGCAGCGAGCAAGGCAAAAGAGGTCTGCTGCACCATGCCATGTGGGTCAGCTCCCTGGCCGAGGATTAAACTCATGCTGCAGTGGCTGTGGACAGCTTCATAGTGCTGAAATTTAACCCATTGCACCATCAGGGAGGCCCTTGACCCAAAAAAACTGTTTTCTTTCTTACTGTTCGGAACCGGTCAAATCATGCTCCTGTTTTGAATCCCCATAAATGTTTTGTTTTGTTTTTTATTAACATTGGTTTACAAAATACAAGAACTCAGTGGTATAGGATCACACCCTTCAGGTCTAAATACCACTATCACCACCAGGGCAACCACAGGCCACACCATAGTACCCACTGTGCCCCTCTGTGCACAGTCCACTCTGCCCCTCTCCCTTTTGCTCACCATAAACTTTTTGTTATAATACTCAGTACAGCAGAGAATTGGCCCTGGGCAGCTCCGTGGACCTCAGGCATGAATCAACACACAGCCACCATCAACTGAGTAGCATGCCAGATTTGGTGTGAACTATTCAGGTCACCAACCACTAAGATATATATATATGTATATATGTATATATATACACATACATATTTTAAGTCAGTGACTATTTAGACCCATTTTAGCTGACTTCATCATTCTCTAATTTGCTCTGGCTGGTGAGTTTACTGTCTTTTAGCATCCTTAGCTTAGCAGACAATATTTTACTTTCTGATTGAAGTTTATAACAATATTTATCTTTCACAACGCTTATTTGTATATCTCGTGTGTGTGTATATATCTACGTATCTGTGTATATATATATATATAGATATAGATAGAGATAGAGATAGATAGATAGATAGATAGATATACAGATACGTAGATATATAAATCACATCCATTATTTAATGGGAAAAAGACCTATGATTCCAAATGGTACTCATGCCTTCAAAAGAGGGATAATTCAAATACTAATCCTCTGTGAAGACATTTTTCACATGATTTTTTATTATTTATTATTATTGTTTATATCTTTTATATTATTGTGTATTCCTCGTAGGTTTCCCAGCACCAATTCACCCGTGAACTGTCATCACAATCCCTTGTGCTCTTTTCTCCCCCATTTTGAGCCCTTATCCTCCCCCTCCCTCGCTGAATGTTTCTCTCTTATTCGGTCCCCTATATTCCTGCTATAAGTGAAACCACTCAATATTTGTCATGAAGATGTTTTGAATGGGGGTTCAACTCTTTTCAGGGCAGTAGTAAATCTATTAAAAGGGCCTCCCCTACTCCGAATTCCTATGAAATATATATAATAGAGAATATGACTTAATTTTTGTACATTTTTGGCTACTGTGAGATTTTAGTCTCATCTCTGCTTCTCCTTTGCACCACATCTGGAAAAAAAATCATAAGATCTCATGTGTAGGATTATCAGTCTTCATATACAAATCAAATTGGGGTGGAAGTCTACACAATTTCTGTGGAGTAGAACAAAATAGAAGAGCACTTATTTGGTCAAAAAACTGCAAGATATAAACTTGCTATAACTTTTTAAAAGTTATTCAAGTTACATTTAGTCAATATGATTGTACAGAAAAAAATAGACAAGAACTACCATTTAAAATGTAATTTAAAATGAAAGAACTAATTCAAATTCTGAACAAAGAAATTTTTCAAGCATAGCAAAGTAATAATGTATATTGACATATTTGAACTTTATATGTCTTGATTTAAATTCATAATTCAGAAAGATTAGTTCAATTCCCATTATTCCACTAATACTAAATAGGCAAAAATATAAATGCAGTTAATGCTGAGAAATATGTTATAATTTTTATATTCGAGTATATTTAAATATTATTTATCCATAAATGTATTGATTTTTCAAATTTGGCCCCGTAGTTATATCTCTTTGTTGAATAAAAGATAATTAAAACTCTGTGTGTGTGAGAGAGAGAAAGAGAAAGAAGAAAGCAAAGGAGATTGTAAGAAATTCTTTAATCCAATTTGTAGGTCAGGCTGCAACCTCAGGCAGGATTTGATGCTGCATCTATAAGTAGAATTTCTTCTCCATGAAACATGATTTTTGCTCTTGGGGGGTAGGGGAGGCCTTCAAATAATTGAATCTGGACCATTTACACTCTCAAGGGAAGTCTCTGTCACTAAATTCAACTGATTACAGATGTCAGCTATATCAACAAAATATATTTCCAGGAATAATTAATCGTTGATTAAATAATTAGGTGTTATAACCTAACAAAGTTGACACATAAAACGAACCATCACCTGATGGAAAAATAAATGTTATATAATTGTGAAATTATATATGCATTTTGTATGAGTCATTGAAATTTAAATGGCTGAGTAAAGCAAGCACAGTATTTATGGTTTCTTTATCTTTTTTACAAAATAACACTGAGCATCAAAACGCTGTCTAGAAGTTAAAGCTATCAGGCCTCCCTGGTGGTGCAAGGGTTTAGTCCCAGCTATGAAGTTATAGGCAGCCGCTGCAGCACAAGTTTGATCCCCAGCTGGGGAGCTGACCCCTATGCACAGCAGACCTCTCCTGCCTCACCCGCTGCTCCCCTCAGCAGTATATTCCAGTCAACGTGCCTGTTCTGCTCCCCAATCCATCTCTGGTGAATTCTCTCCCACACACACCTCTGGCCTACACCCCAGCTCTTGTATGCATAAATAAATAAATATTTTTTAAAAAAAGAAATTAGGGCCTCCCCGATGGCGCAGCGGTTGAGCGCTGTGCTGTGGAGCTGTCGGCAGCGGCGACCCGAGTTCGACGCCCGGCCAGGGAGAATCCCACATGGTGGGGCAGACCTCTCCTGCCTTGCCCGCTGCTCCCCTCAGCAGTGTACTTCTGATCTGCCTGTTCTGCTCCCCACTCTGTCTCTGGTGAACCCTCCCGCCGCCCCACGCCTCTGGCCTGTACCCCAGCTTGTATGTATAAATAAAATAAAAAATCTTTAAAAAAAAAAAAAAGAAATTAAACCTATCAAGGATGAGGAAGGACACTGAGCAGCAGGAATGCTATACATGGCTGATGAGAATATAAATTCTGTAATAACTTGGAAAAGAATTTAATGGTATCTGATACATTTTAAGATTAGCAAATCTACAATGTAACAATTTCACTCCTGGAGAATCCTTGCAGGTAGACACTGTTTCATAGCAATATATGAGTAAAACAAAAGAAAACATTAAAGATAAATTAATAGAATGACATGTAAATCAAGGCATATTTATACAACAAATACTGTAAAGTATGAAACTGAGTATCTTACAATTGCATATATCAGTGTGGTTGGACCTCACAGATTATTTGCAGAATGTTCTCATTTATACAAAAATGTATTCACAATAAAATAACATATTAAGGATTTAATAAACAGCAAGTAGAATTATTTTTAAAATCAAAATAGTAACTACATCTAAATGAGAAGAGTTAGAATACAATTGAGAAATTTTGGTATATTTAGAAATGAAAATTATCAAAAATTTAGCAATTAGGTTTATTTCACTAAAATGTGTATTTTGAGATACGTAAAACACTAAAGAGTATAAAAGCTGAACAAGAGTATGTAGCAATATAGTTCTAAATCTTTAAGATATTCATATAATAATAATTGCGTGGGAAAGATAGCAGGGAGGCATTATATCAAATTTTAAAAATAATTAGCTTTGGGGGGGCCTCCCTGGTGGTGCAAGGGGTTAAGTCTCAGCACTATGAAGCTAAACGCAGCTACTACAGCACAAATTCGATCCCCAGCCAGGGAGCTTCCCACATGGTGCAGCAGACCTCTCCAGCCTCTCCCACTACTCCCCTCAGCAGTGTATTTCAGTCGATCTGCCTTTTCTGCTCCCCACTCTGTCTCTGGTGAATCCTCTCACCACCCCACACCTCTGGCCTATACCCCAGTTCTCATATACATAAATAAATAAATCTTTAAAAAAATAATTAGCTTTGGGTACTGCAATGACAGTTTATATTCTTTTTACTTTTTTCCTAAAATTTGTATCAATTTTCTGAGTGTATGCATGAACACATAAATGTGTCATATAAATGTGTATATATACACCTATAGACTATTAATCCATACATCATATTAATTTAAATAAGTTTAAAATATAAGAAATAATGGAGGGGGATTCTTCCTTGCTCCTCATATTTAAATCACAACAGAGTAAAATTCCTTCTATACTGAGTACATATAATGCAAATTTTAAAGAGTTGGATTATGTAAAGGACTCCACACAAGTTTTTTTTTTATGTGATCCCTATTATCAACATGAATTCATCTGAATGTTAAAAAAATTAATCACATTTACAGGATCTCCTCCACATGATTCTCTATTCAACACTGGATACTCAAGCAAACACATGAAGTCATTTAAAGCAGAAGTAAAGGATACTTTAGAGACACAATTGTCTTCTTTACAAACTACCTTATTACATACGATAATGGATTCAAATCATGCTTGATGAATAAGAATGATAGCCTGATGGTCCTTTTACAGAGTTTTTAAAATGCTCACTTTGTTGAACATTAAAAGATAGATAAATGAGATTTTAATGGACTTACTTTAAAACCAAGTGGCTTGTTTTACTATATTTTTATTATTGCATGTTATGGAGCTCCAAGGAAAGAGAACAGCCAGCAATTTAGTTGGTTTGTTATGAATATCATAAACTTAACGGGCAAATTTTTGCAAAATAATCAACTCTAGGTTGAGGCACATCTGTAATAGATTAGGTTAGCTATTTCTTGTGAAGTAGACCTTTTCACTGAAACTATGTCCTAAAAGAACAGAGAAATTTCTAAAAATGAGGTAGGATAAAGTCTTCAAGTCAATCTGATGGCAATAAACTATACAAAGCATTCTAGTGTCACACAGTCACATCATTTGTTTTTTTGAGATTAGAGTTACAATGATTTGAAGTATAGCCTATTAAATATATTTTTTAATTAATTATACTTTATTCATTATGGTATATCAATTGTCAGTGGCTATTTTGAAAGGATCAGCAAAGGTTTTCTTTGCCTATCACAAGATACAGTTATATGGTACCAGATATAAGTATATTTTCATTTTTGAATATAGAAAAAGGTTATCTGTGCTCTGTAAATATAAATGTAAAATAAGAGAATCTTTTAAAGAACAATGTCTAGAAATAAATATATGTATCGAAAAATATACACATTCCTTAATGTTAAATATATGCATATATATAAGGAATAAATATCTATGTATTCCATGCTCAACCTAATAAAACATCAAGCAAGTTTCCACTCATGTGGAAAAAAATCTAATATTAAAATGGAAAATAAACTAAAGATGATCCATTAGACAACAAAATTTATAACCTATAGTTATAATTTGCTCAAAAGAAAATATTACAGGAAACCATTTGCTTAAGAACTGCACAAGATAGATCTTATTCTTTTTAGGAGGTTTGATTCTGATATTTCAGAAAATATAAGATTTACTCACATATAAAGCCCAAAAATATGCTTTGAAAGATTTTAATTACCTAGTTTCTTTTAATAGAGCATAGATAAAAATATTTTTATACAATCATCACTGAGATATCTACTAGCCAGAAATGTAAAATGTTAAAAAAAAGAAAAAAAAGTTAACAAGCTCTGTGAAAATGTCACCAAAGTAGATAGGCTAATTGAAGAACATCTGGAATGTATCTCTTACTTTAAACTTTATACTGTTACATGAAATTTCATAGCCTGAAACTCACCTACATTGATAGACTGAATGAATACTAGTATTGTTTCTAAAGGATATTTTAAAACACTATATATTATGCTCCTGTATCTTTAGCTTAACATAGCCAGGATGAACCAAATAATTAGTTTTGTTTATTGGGAGATCAGTAGATAAAGAAAATGTTAAAACCCAAAGAAAATAATTGCCTTTAGGACAAGCTCTGTATTTTACTAGTGAAGACTCTTCCTGATCATCTTCTTAGTATCTTTATTCAACAAAGATTTATTAAGCACACCCAAAGGTCAACATACTGTGCTAATTCCTGAGTATGAATAGATGAATAAAACACAGTCCTAAACCTCAGGCAAAGACAGGGCTAATGGTGAAAATAAAACACAGAAATTCCTCAGGGTTACACTGGCAATTATTAATTAGAATGTTCATTGTGCATTTGTCACATTTTCTTTTTTTAACTGTTATATTACAAAGTGCTTTTTTATTCACAGTAAACACTAGAACAGAAACAAAAATTCAAAGAATGCTTCAAACTGACAGAGTTGGAGTCATTTTACTCAGTGGCATTTTGCCTTCTAAAACCTAAAGAAAAATAGCAAGAAGATGACAGCAATCCAAAGCAGCATTGGTAGGGTACTTGGAGAGTAATAAAGCACAAAATCTGGAGGAGAGGAAGAGACAGTTTAGCTATAGAACATAGAAAAAAAGAGGGGCAAGATCTTGAGCTTTCACAGTATTCACTCGACTGTTTTCTATTCTTGCTCATTTTCAAATTCCCTCATATAGGGCCTCTCTGGTGGCCTAGGGGTTAAGTCTCAGTGCTATCACTACAGTGGCCTAAGTTCCATGCCCAGCCAGGGAGCTGACCCACAGGGCACAGCAGACCTCTCCTGTCTCGCCCGCTGTTCCCCTCAGCAGTGGATTTCAGTAGATCCGCCTGTTCTGCTCCCCACTCTGTCTGTGATGAATCCTCTTACCCCACCCCTTACATCTCTAGCCTACACACCAGTTTTTCTATGCAAAAAGAATACAAATAACTACAAATTAAAAAAATCAATTCCCTCATAAACTAATGTCCCAGGCCACAGTCATCTTGATGTAAGCGTTGGCAGCAGAAAGAGAAAACAGGATTCTGACCAGATTAGTCCGGAATCGGTGGAGGAGTCACTTTTTGAGCTGGGGGATGGATAGACATACCACAATGGTTCTGTAGTGTACTGTAATTATTTGTTAAGTGATAAAGCAAAGGTATGGGAGAGACTTTCTTTTGAAAAAAGGGTGGAATTGACTACTCTAACCTGTCAGGGATAGAAGATGTCAGGGGTGACGTAATAACAAACCAAAGGGGGGGAGGGGAGAAGCTTCACTGTATATATAGAAATTGTTTGAGGGTATTTATAGAAAGAAAACTATTTTTTTAGGGTTTGGGTATTATGTAATCACATTAGCTACTGCAGGACCCAGGAGCTAGTAGAAGCAGGAATGTCACAGATTGAAAATATGAGAAGACAGGCCTTCCTCGAGGTGCAAGGGGTTAAGTCTCAACACTATGAAGCCACCAGCAGCCACTGCAGCATGAGTTTGATCCCCGGCCAGGGAGATTCCCACATGGCACAGCAGACCTCTCCTGTCTCGCCCGCTGTTCCCCTCAGCAGTGTGTTTCCTTCAATCTGCCTGTTCTGCTCCCCACTCTGTCTCTGGTGAACCCTCTCGCCTCCCCACACCTCTGGCCTGCACCCCGGTTTGTATGCATAAATAAATAAATCTATTTTTTTTTTTTAAAGAAAAGACCAATGACTTCTAACAAAGGAGTCATGAAATGGTAAACTTCCGTCTATTATGAGGGCTCACTCTGGTCATCCTCCATAAGATGGCAAAGGCCAGCGAATGTAGTATAGTAATTCCTGCTGTCAGTCTTCTGGCATAGAAAGGGTAGCAGAGAAACATGGAGGGTGATTGTTAAGGGACAAATGGAAAATGTTTTTTTCCAGTATATTTTTTGTTGGGCTGGGATAAAAGGCATTATTTTCAAGTGAACTCAAGTGTTGTCAGTCTGTCAGGATAAATCTCTAACTCTTGTGAAATTAGTTATAGCAAGTTATGAAAAGATAAAAATGCATGGTATCCTTTATACATGGCACATCAAGAAAGGAGTACAAGGCCATGGTGGAAATAGGATTATTCCCAAGGGGACAGCATAACACTTGGCCATGGAACCTGACCCTATTCGTGTGTGTATATTACCACCAACTGCTCTACCTCTGCAAATGCATAAGCTTCCTTGTCCCAACAGACAGTACCAATAAAACTCAAGTCCAAGATAAGATTATAAAGACTATGGGGGCCCCTCTGGTGGCACAACTGGTTAAGCGCAGCACTGTGGTGATGTCCACAGCTGCAGGCGGGTTCGATGCCCAGCCGGGGAGATTCCCACATGGCGCAGCAGACCTCTCCTACCTTGCCCGCTACTCCCCTCAGCAGTGTATTTTGGTCGATCTGCCTGTTCTCCTCCCCACTCTGTCTCTGGTGAATCCTCTCACCACCCACACCTCTGGCCTGCACCCCAGCTTGTATGCATAAATTAAAAAAATCTTCAAAAAAAAGATAAAGAATATGAAGATGGGAAAAAAGAACATCAAACTAAGTGCAGGGCCCCCTTTGAGGGATAGCCCGATATGGCTATATCAAACTACACACTCTGGCTAGTAGGCAACAAGTAGACACATTTTTCCAAGGGAAGCATGAGTCCCAGATTAGTTTCTGCAATGTAACTGAAGCCTCTGGACGGGAAGTGGGAAAGGTGATTCTTTTAGAGAATTCAAAGAATGGGCGGTCTTAATGAAGTTGAAAAACTGGCTCAGAGGGATTTGGAAGGAAAACAAAAGCTGGAACAGTTAAAGTGGTAGTTGAGTAGGGTCTGGGTGGCACTGCTTCAAATAGAGTGTAGACGTAAGGGCATCAAAACAACTTGTAACTAGTGGGAGACGGTGAAACAGAACAGAGATGAAAATGGACAGTGAGTGAAAATGTGTGGTTGCGGAGACCAAAGAATTAACTGGGAGGGGGATTAATGGGGTAACCGCTTGTGACTATGAAATGGAGAAGGGGTCACCATCAAAAACTGCTGACTTTATCCATTTGGGAACTGGTTTATGTACAGTGTGGAGGACAATGATTCAGATGCTAAATTGCTTTGTAAATTATTTATAAAGAAATGAATGAATCTTTCAAAGAGAATTTCTATAAATGTCTTTATAAATTCAGGGGTGAAACCAACAGAAATATGGAGATGAAGGGGAAAGGATTTAGACTCTAGTGAAAAATTACATCTTTTATGTAATTACTAGTGAGTAATTGGAGCTTTTAGGATATGAATAAAACCTCTTGGATCTGCAGTTTGGAAGATTTGGGACAATTATTAGTCTGCTTTACAAAGGACAACTAGATTTGCTGTGACTTGGAAAAATTCCAAATTTTAATTATGGCCAGGAGGTGAAGTACAAGAACTGCAATAAATTTACAGATTTCTTGAAATTTAATGGCAAGTTTATGTTTGGATACACCCCACACTTTTTATAATCTGTGCAATAAAATGTAGTCTTCTGTTTACCAGAATGAAAACATACTTCTTTGTATCTGTTGGAGGAAACCACTAAAGTGTCCCTCATCATCCTCACCTCCTGGTTTTCATGCCTTTGGTGATGTCCTGACTGAATGAGGGGAGAACCCGGGATGTTGTTTTAAGCAACAGAATAGAATGAAGAATGTCATTTTTGTCTTGATATTACATGAGATCACAGCCATTTTTCTAAGGATATTTGATCTTTCTTGCTCTTTTAGGAAGCAAAAATCCATGTTGGGGTGGCCAGAGGCAAAGATCAGACTTGACCAACTGCTTAAATGTAAGAAACTGAGGTGTGAAATCAAAGATCCCCTAAAGAACTGAATACTGCTGATAGACAGGTGAGCTTGGAATTGCTCCTTCCCTAGTCAAGCCTCAGATGAGACTGAAAGTTCAGCCACATGCCAACTTAAGTGTCATGAGACCCTAGCCACTGATCCCTGCTAATTCTTGTCCTGGATCCTGACCCACAGTAATTGCAACACAGTAAGTGAGCATTGTGTATGTCTCTACATCTGTGATGATTCTGTTAAGAAGCAGCAGACAATAAAGACAATCTCAAAACCTTATTCTCCTAAATTGTGTTAAATTGTGGGGGGGGGGGTATGGGTGTGTGTTAGAGAGTGACAGAGAGAGAAGCCCACTTTTCCATATTAAAGTTTTGCAGAGATATTAAGAAATGTTTAGCATTTGTTGATTTGGCCATTAAAAATAAAGTATGTCTGAGAATGGAGGCATTTTATTTCCTTATATAATCTAAGTACATTAAATGTTATAAATGCCTGTTCTACAGAGAGGACCAGATGGGGATCTACTCAGAGATTGCCCCATCAGTCAACTTTGAATGCCAAAATGAAACATATGCTTTAGTCACACTTTAAAATGCTTTGCTTGCCTTCCCCAAAAAGTTTAAATCTAAAATGAAATTCTCATAACAACTATATATTAGTTACTAAGAATTCAGTGCTTACTATTTAATTATTATGGTAATAAGGTTAAGAAAATTACAGACAGATTCATAGGATAGTGCATATCTCTGCTTTATCATATGCAGGACAATTCATAAATGTCACTGTGCATCTATTAATTAATCGATCCCCTACTTAGCAAACATTTTCAGAAGATACAATAACAAACTTTCTTAAACTGCAGCTTAAGTAAAGGCAAATAGAAGTTGCACAAAAAGGAAAAGGAATCTAAATTTAATTCAGTTTATACGTATTTTTTCAGTAACTTTAGTTCATTATAGTTATTACTGTGTTTTTAGAACACAGACATCAGCTTTTCTCAGTTTTTTTTCACCTGGTGTGACTACAGAAGTATAGTGTTTATTTGATATATCTAATTTTAAAGACATTCCGTTTACACTGATTTGTAGATCTAAAAATACGAACAAAGTTCATAGTGAGCGATGAAAGAGGAAGCTTTTTCTAAAAATAAAAAACATAAAATTCCCTACAAATTACGCATGATCTTCTGCCAGATGGTTTTAGAAGAGAAAAAAAAGGATATAGAAATAAAAAATTAGATGTGTCAAGCTGTCAGAAAATATTAACAGCATATCTAGTGTTTCTGGCATAGAGGAGGGAGTGGGACTTTTGCTTAAGGAGAAAAAGAAAAAGTCACGTGGAGAAGGATTGACTAAGATCCTGGAGTCAGTCCTTGATGGCCAGATTGAACTTCTGCTGCAGCTAAGAGGGATGACATGTAACTCATTACAACCGAAGCTGGCTGTGCAGACAGTGATCTGTCAATGGCAAAACTGTGCAGAAAGAGCAAGGGAGAACTTACAAGGTTCCACCTTTTGCCACTTTCCTATACTTGTGTCTTTTTTTTTTTTTAAAGATTTGTTTTATTCATACATACAAGCTGGGGTACAGGCCAGAGGCGTGGGGCGGCGAGAGGGTTCACCAGAGACAGAGTGGGGAGCAGAACAGGCAGACCAGAAATACACTGCTGAGGGGAGCAGCGGGCGAGGCAGGAGAGGTCCACCGCAACATGTGGGATTCTCCCTGGCTGGGCGTCGAACTCACATCATGAGCTGTCGACAGCTCCACAGCGCAGCGCTCAACCGCTGCGCCACCAGGGAGGCCCCTTGTGTCTTTTTTTTTTTTTTTTAAGATTTATGTAATTTTGCATACAAGCTGGGGTGCAGGCCAGAGGTGTGGGAAGTTGAGAGGGTTCACCAGAGACAGAGTAGGGAGCAGAACAGGCAGATCAACAGAAATACACTGCTGAGGGGAGCAACAGGCAAGGCAGGAGAGGTCTGCTGCGCCATGTGGGAATCTCACTACCGGGCGTCGGACTTGCCGTACAGCAGCCAACAGCTCCACAGCGCAGAGCTTAACCCATTGGGCCACCAGGCAGGCCCTGTAAGTGTCTATTATAATAGAATTCAGCATATAATGCTCATTACAAGAACGGATATGACTTATGGAGTCTTTCATGTAGATTTTAATAGAGAGAGGAGGAAATTCTAACAATTATAATTAAAAATCTGCAACAATAGAATAATTGGAGACATCCTACTGGAGAGAGAAACTGAGTAAAATTGAGTAAATTCTGACTTGAAAGAACAAGAAGACATTAGGTACATTATGCTTTTAGTGGATAAACTGTGCTCTAAGTTTTGAAAAAAAAAAGATACAGAAATTATGAAAATATTTAAATAACTAAGGGAAATTAACTACAGTGTGACCAGAGTTTACAGCATGAAAGGCAATGACAATGTCCTTTATTAGGACAATGACTTAACCCTGATCTTATAAGAAATATTTCATATGAAATAAAATCAACTTCATCTTCTGGGCTGGGCAAGTATACTTCATATTTCTGCCTTCTGACATTACTTCAAAGATTCTTTTTTACTTGAAAATGTGCTTAAAGTTGAGAACTTGAATTAATGTGACTTTCATGACTTCGTATTGGGCAGTTCTATTATTATCTCAAATTAACAATTTCTCAATTAATGAGAAATTGAGGCTTAGGGAAGTTAACCACCCCTCCCAGGAAGTGTCTGGATAGTGTTCAAACCAAAGGTTTTGCACATAGAACTTTGCTATTTATTTTTCCTGGACTGTAGCATTTCTTTTTTGCAATCTTTTAATAGCTGGATTTCTTAGGTGCAGAGAGCTTGCCTAATCAGTGAGGCTGAAAAGGCCAATGGGAATATTTTAGCAAGCAATCCAGGAAAGATCAATTTGTCAGTTTTGACATGAACCACAGAGGAAAGCATCCACTTTCTTGGACGATTAAGCCAATACAGCTACTATTGAGTAAAACCATTTGCTCCCTGCCATGAGAAATAGATAAATTAACATGCTAATTTTTCTAACACTTTTAGCATTGATTAGATGTGGTCCAGGACAATAAAGTGACAGAATTTTAACTGATACAGCTATAGCTCAGTCTTCCTCAGTTTGAATCTCTGAATGGACTCATTTGCCCCGCCCCCACCCCCACATCTGACATCAACAGAAAGTAACTAGTGTTAAGTTGGTCCATTTACATTTGGAGGATTTTCTTTTACAATGGTAAGCTAATATAATAGTCAAGCATACCTCCATGTGTGTGATGCACACATGGAAAGAAAGGGTATTATTAATGATTCCTCTAAGAGACCATTTTCATAACAGATTATAATCATGTATTTTCTTCAGCCTGTTCAACATTTCTACCTGGAAAAATAATTCTCTTGTCAAACTCAACTTTTCTAACTCATATCAAAGTTGCTCTTCCCTTCCCTCAAAAGAGTCTCTCACTAGGGTGATTCCTACACAAAGAAAGTGCCATCGCTGGTCATAACATTTCCACTCACATTTCCAAGTTTATTGGCTTCAATGTAATAAGCCTCCTTATACCTTATTCTTGCCCAGGTCAAGTCATCAAGTTATGTAAGGTGTGGTTTTTAGTCAATGAGAAATACACTTGTCATAATCTACAAGAATCTACTCTAAGGGAAGAATTACGTATTTAATATGTTATTTAAAACTTAGAGTCTTAGAAAATAAAACATTATAATTAATTATGAAAGACCATGAATTTCCTTCAAATTGATCAGACACCTAATTTCTCAAACAAATGATTCTAATAAATTCTCACAAATGTTTCAATTACTTGGAAAATTAAACTACTGTTATTATAAAATGTGTACTATAGATATCTGTTAATTGATATTTTTATTGTTACTTTATATGTATTCATTTAATTTCTATGATGAAATATATTGATTTGATTATTTATCTAGTCCATCATTGGCTCAATTCAAAATTTGGTTAAATTTCAATCCTAAATTTCAAAGTCCTTCATCAGGTAGAGTATAAAATCTGTGTGTCATGGTAACAACAGAAATTCTCAATTCTATTAACTCAATAATTGTTTGACTAGTAATATATGTGGACTGTAAAATTAAAAAGCTGATGTCTTTAAGAATAACCAAGGCTGGGGCCTCCCTGGTGGCGCAACGGGTTAAGTCTCAGCATTACGAAACTGTCCGCAGCCACTGCAGCACGAGTTCCTTCCTGGGCCAGGAGCTTCCCACATGGTGCAGCAGACCTCTCCTGCTTCGCCTGCTGCTCCCCTCAGTAGTGTACTTCAGTTGATATGCCTGTTCTGTTCCCTACTCTCTCTGGTAAATCCTCTCACCACACTACCCACACGTCTGGCCTACACCCCAATTCTTTTATGCATAAATAAATAAAACTTAAAAAAATAAATAGCCAAAGCATTATTGAAGGCAAGTAATACTTACAGTCATAAGATAATAAACAAAAATCCCATATATAAAAAGCCCAAAGAGGGCCTCCCCGGTGGCGCAGTGGTTAAGCGCTGCGCTGTGGAGCTGTCAGCAGCGGTGACACAAGTTCGACGCCCGGCCGGGGAGAATCCCACATGGTGCAGCAGACCTCTCCTGCCTTGCCCGCTGCTCCCCTCAGCAGTGTTTTTCTGATCTGCCTGTTCTGCTCCCCGCTCCATCTCTGGTGAACCCTCTCGCTGCCCCACGCCTCTGGTCTGTACCCCAGCTTGTGTGTATAAATAAAAAAATAAATATTTAAAAATAAATAAATAAATAAAAAGCCCAAAGAACACATCCAACAAGTGCTCTGGAATTTAGAATATTCATCTTAATTTTCTTCAAATGCATCTTGTTAATAAGTTCATGCACACATTTGATATTTATTCTGTGGCCATTTATAATGTGGCTATGAGTATATGATATAGTCTATATAGCGTTACATTAATGTCAGTGATCACCCTGTTACTGGGAATAGATAGTATCAAGAATTGGAAAGTCATTTTAGTTAGTAAACTATCATTGCTTGTTGAACCCATTCATTGGCAGAAATTTTCAAGGACTGGTCTACCACTTAACATTCCTAAAGAGAATGAGAACAATGAGAGAACATTAAGACATATTCTGGCAGAAATTTCACCTAAATTTTTGTAAAAAACTTTAATTTGATCATCCTCTCTCTTTAATATAGCTACGTGATGGTATAATTATAAAAATAGCACATCATATGTAACACACAAAATTATACATGCAAAAATTATAGCCATATTTATACTAATATGAATTTGAATAAAATAGGTATTTTATAACAAATATTTAAAACAAATTTTAAAACAAATAAGCGCAATTAATAAACACATGCTAGAAATTAAGCCTTACTTTTAAGGATTTTATCATCTAGTGGGAGTGCTATATATTTATGCCTGAAAAATTATATTAAAAATTAAAAATGTAGGGCCTCCCTGGTGGCGCAGCGGTTAAGTGCTGCGCTGTGGAGCTGTCGGCAGCGGCGACGCGAGTTCGACACCCAGCCGGGGAGAATCCCACATGGCACAGCAGACCTCTCCTGCCTCGCCCGCTGCTCCCTTCAGCAGTGTATTTCTGATCTGCCTGTTCTGCTCCCCACTCTGTCTCTGGTGAACCCTCTCGCCGCCCACGCCTCTGGCCTGTGCCCCGGCTTGTATGTATAAATTAAAAAAAAAAAATTAAAAATGTTAAATGTCAAGATAATCTAATATGTTTCATATAGTTTCAATAAAATTAAATTTCAATATTATAATTTATACTTTTCTTCAGAAAATTCCAAATTCCTATAGTCAGTAATCATATTTTAATTTTAATAATATTAACAAGAAGCCCATATGCTTTTTATATACCGTGTGATCTTAACAAGCTCAAAAATATTTAAGATAAAATTATACATTATGCTGGGCCTCCGTGGTGGCACAGCGGTTGGGCGCTGCGCTGTGGAGCTGTCGGCAGCGCGAGATGCGAGTTCGACACCCAGCCAGGGAGAATCCCACATGGTGCAGCAGTCCTCTCCTGCCTCGCCCGCTGCTCCCCTCAGCAGTGTATTTCTGATCTGCCTGTTCTGCTCCCCACTCTGTCTCTGGTGAACCCTCTCGCCGCCCCACACCTCTGGCCTGTACCTCAGCTTGTATGTATAAACAAATAAATCTTTTAAAAAAATATATACATTATGCTGAATAAGTTCCTTATATTTTATTAATCATTTATCCAATAAAAATGTAAAACTCTATTGCCTACTACTATAATTCATGTGTATAAAGAATTATAAAGCACAAACTGGTTTTCTTGGACTTCAGGACTGTTCATCTTAAATTCACTGCAGGCATTCTGTTAGTTATGTTCCAAGTAAACCCTGAAATAGAACTTGTGGACCATGGAAAGTGAAATGGATTGAAGAATGAAAAGTGGAAGGATTGTGTAGTATTTGGGTCGTACTTAAAAATAGAACATAAAAATCAAACTACAGCAAAGCATGGTATATATTCCACAATGCCTTTTAAATATCAGGACACTAGACCAGAATCAAAGATCTTCTGCAAATAGTAGTTTATCACTTGGAAAGTTCCACTTTCAACTGGGCTAGAGAGTACTGTCCTAGTGAACCTTTAAAAATCCATTTTAAAGGCAGTTATTCAGCCCCACTGGAGAGATCAGGTCCAGTATCACTCTCATTTTCTCAGACATATCTGCTTTACTGTATTGTATATCTAGTTTTACTAGCAAATACTATCATTTGCTTCACTTTGTGTATTACATATTAAATCTTCCTCTCCAAGTCACCATCAACATTATCCATTTACTCTCATTTTCCCTCTATCCCATTCTCTCACATCCAGTATATATTCTTTTTTTTTTAAAGATTTATTTATTTATGCATACAAGCTGGAGCACAGGCCAGAGGCATGGGGCGGTGAGAGGGTTCACCAGAGACAGAGTGGGGAGCAGAACAGGCAGATTGATGAAAATACACTGCTGAGGGGAGCAGCGGGCAAGGCAGGAGAGGTCTGCCGCGCCATGTGGGAATCTCCTCGGCCAGGTGTGGAACTCGCATCACCACTGCCAACAGCTCCACAGGGCAGCACTTAACCACTATGCCACCAGGGAGGCCCTCCAATAAATATTCTGCACTGAAACAACTCTGTTTAATTTCCCTAGGTCTCATATGTCCATGTGCTATGGGGCGGGGTATGTTTTTGTGAATGTTTGAAAACAAGTGTGTGCAATGGATGAAGAAGGATTCTCTTTAGGAAGAGGATGTTCATGTCAGCAGGCACCTTTGCTTATGCCTCAAGACGGCAGCATGGGGAGGAACAAACAACAGCATCCTTTCAATTAAATGATACTTCAAAATATTTAAATCAATGCTAGATTAACAAGCAATGATTGGAAGTAATGATAAATTAATAGATAGCATCCTTTAATTTACAAAAATTAAACATTTCAATGACTTGAATGATGGGGGAGCTCAAACAAATCTGACCAAGAAGGTGTAATTTCCTTTTACATCAGAAACGTGGTTATAGACAACAAATTGCTAAGCGAGGGTATAAGGAGCCTTGACATTGTTTCTGAAATATTCCTAGAAAATAGAATCCTCTGCTGGCTTCAAGGAACTAACATATTGTAAATAAATTGTTTTCAATAACCATCTTTGTATACTTTGTCAACTGGAAAGAAATAATATGTGTTTAGTGAGAGAAGAGATTAGTTTCAAGGCGATTATTTATCATCAGTTTCTAGAACTATGGCAGTACAGAAACCCTGACCAGCCCACTTAATAAAAATAATTTTTAAAGTTTTGATTAAAAATCTTTTGAAAATGAGAGTGGGGGGAAAATAAGAAATAATCAAAGGACAAGAACTAAGTGATATATAAGCAGGACATTGTATCTGGCATGCACTCTGATGGCATTCATGAATCAAGTGAACTTGAACCTGTTTTTGTGGTCAGAGGCTAAAGAAGCAGATGAAAAAGGGGTCCTGCTTGAGGTAACATGTCTGATAGGAATGTACATAAAAGTGAATTGGAAGTTAACCCAACACCTCAAGCTCAGCAGTGAGTCTTACTTTGAGACTTTGGACTGAGAGGAGATTTAAAGAAAAGAAAGAAAGAAATCTTTAGGGGAAAAAAAATCCAAGGTACCTTTTATATGGGTTTGCCCATATAAAGCTCGTGGTTAAAAAATCTACAATTGAGCCTTTCCCCCACCCCCACCCTCTTAATATTGAGGGCATGAAGTCCTGGTAAGCACCTTGACAAAGAAAAGGCAAATTGCCTCTGGAGAAAGGCTATCCCATGGTGACCTGAGAAAATTCCTACATATATCAGAAAACATGTCACAGACAAAATCTCACATTATCTGTCATTACAACAACCCAGCAAGGAAACAAACCACTATGAGTATGATTCAGCACAAATGAGAGAGCCATATACATTCTAGTTTGGAATTATCAGATATAATATAAAATGTTTTCTGATATTTTAAAGGCATAAAAATAAAAAGGAAAATTATAATACATGATGAAAAAAGAAATATATCCAGATATAAAATATACATATTTGAATCAACAGCTAATAGGTTTGCTTAACAGCAGTTTAGACATACCCAAATGGAAATTTGAGAAACAAGAAAACAAACAAAAAAGAAATTTGAGAAACAAGAAAACATAGCTAAATAAATTATATACAATGGTATACAGTAAGATTAAAACATTAAAAGTGGGAAAAAGTGATTAAAGTTAATAATTATAATTCCAAAATGACTGGAGAGAAATCACAAAGGAAATATGTGAAAACTGGCATCTTATTTTTTTTCAGAAATGATTAAAAAATACCAATCCAAATATCCCAAAGTGAAATAAATCCCAGTTGAAAACATCTAAAACAAATGCAATGAATTCATATAATGACATAATTTTAAAACACATAAGATACAGCGAAAATTATAACAACTCCAAGTAGTAGAGAATTCCTTTTTAAAAGAATTATATGTAATCTAAACTGATTACTCCTAGCACCAAGGGAAATCAAGACATTGAAATAACATTGTCAATGTTTTAAGATCCAACTGTCAAACCATCATTGTATATCCAGCAAAAATGTTTTTTCAACAGTAATATTAAAATAAAGATATTCAAGCAAACAGGAACTGGGTGTGAAACTGTCAAATCCCATCAAATATAATACTCAAGGTTGTATTTATGAAGAAAATGATGTTATACAAATGGACTACTTGACATACAACCTTGAATATCAGTAAATAACAATCATGAAATAAGAGGAAAAAATCAGTGCAATTATGTTAGCAATTCAAATCTAAGTAAGTACATTTTAAAATGTACTTAAAACTAAGGATGCAACGTAGAAGATATTAGCTCATGATACTTAAAAAATGCATATCCAAAATAAAATAGTTCAATTAAATGGTCCTGTTGTGTGGTAAGAGTCAGATGCAAACATGAAATTGCAGCATATGAAAAGGGCAAATAATTTGATTAGAGAGAATAAAATCATATCAAGGCTGCAGGCAGAAATAAGTATAAACCTTTGCCCTAAAAATATCCTGAGGCTTATGGATCAGGGACTTAAAAAAAAAAAAGAAGTATCTATAAATATCATCTGTAGAGGTTCTAAGTTATATGTCAGTGGAGAAAATTGAAAGATTTAGAGCAAATTATATTCTAAACACTGAGAAATTGCCAGTTGAACAAATGGACTTATCAAAATGATGCTGATTTTTGGTTAAAGACAAATTTGATAGACTTTTCTTTGGAATGTCTCTGGAATCTGCCATGCCCCTTGTATATTTAAGTGCTTATCTCAAGAAAAGTTTGGCACTTGTCATGGAAAAAAAAAATAAAGGACATTTGATCAATTTCATAATGTATTTGCTTTAAAAGAATTCTAATAATAGGTAATATTATATCTTAATATAATATTTTATTAAAATAAAGGAGGTACAATACAATGAGGAAAATCACAGATTTTGAATTCAGACACAAACAGATTTAAACTTTGTTTCCATATTTTATTAGCAAAAGACTTTGGGGAGGTTATTAAACCATCTACAGTCTTACTAAATATAGTCAGGGTCATTTAACTTAGAACTGTTTGACATTATTATAAATATTTTCTCATATAATTCAAAATATCTTGAAAACTTGGCATCACCTTCAAGATATGTAACATCTGATAGATGAGGATTCTCCAGTGGCTGTATTTTAAAATTCCTACACAACATGCTGAAATTATTTGATGTAATGAATTACTGGTACCAGTTATTTATTCTCTTGTAATAAAATCACAGCACCACAGCCCTATCCAGGCTTGCTGATAGAAAAAAATGTTCTCAGCATGTTGAAATGTTGGCTATGTGTCTACTGAGGAGATATTGGCAAGCTTCAAGAGAGCAGGAATATGAGATATTATTACTTGGTTTGGCATGGTCTTCTTTTGCTTCTGGTCTCATAAAGATAAGATTCTGGCCAAGTAATCATGCTCACTTAGGATACCCAGTATGGTCATACTTAACAGTGACCTCAACTGAGCTAATTAATGCCTAAAACAATTTTCCAGCATAGGTCAGTCTTGACCAACCATGTCAAATAAACTGGTAGAAATATGAACCTGAAAATAAATGTTTGCAATGGACAATCTGGAACACAGTAATATTTTGACTATAGACAACAGGTATGGATGAATCTAAGAAAACAAGTATTTTAGGATTTTAAGGTTTTTTCTTTTGTGTTTATATTAGCATAGAACATATATGTCAATTATTAACATGCATAACAAGGTGATCCAATCACCAGTAAAAGTTGCCTAATTTTTTAATGCTTAAATCAAAGCCTCTTTTTTTCACAATGAAATTAATTCACATCTTAGAGATATTTACTCTCATGAAGAGTCTTAAGTAGCATGAAATATTTATTTTATATGTTTGTATGATAAGGAAAATAAAATATGACTTCCCATCATATAAAACTGCAAAATACATTTTCCTCTATTCCAAACATTATACTATACCAATTTATTTCTATCTAGAAACTTATAAATTTAGCAGAATTAATATATATGAACAACTCAAACTAGCAAGTAATAGATTTAATATAGATAAAAGATATATATCACATATATGATTATATGCATTCATGTATATACTGTATATCCTTTATATATATATATTAAATATCTTCTATTTAAACTTGTTTTATAGTTTCTTCATAACTCTAAATGATAAATTATTAAAATCCAGTTCAACTAGACATTTAAATTTTAACTTCTCTATACTTGGTGATTGATTTTGAGGGGACTGTAGAAGAAGAAAGGGTCAAGATACATGATGAAAATTATCCTTGGCATAAGTGAATCCTAATCAGAATGTAAATGTGCACTATCTACTTATATGTCTTTAAATATGATGACTACCTCTAATTCTCTATTTTAAATGGAGAAAATATCCATTTACAAAAATTTAATAAAGAGGCAGTTTCTACTTTTAATTTTCTCCTTCATTTCAAATCTAATAGTTAGCTCCCTGCCTTCTCCTATATTTTTGAGCTATGTTTTTATACAACTTTTGTTACATTTCATTCTTTTAATTATTTTCTGAGTGGAAAGAAAAGCTGAGATTGTGGGTAACGGTCTAAATTGCCCTTATAATTGAAACTAATGTGAACCGTATTTAAATTTAATCTTAAAATCCAGCATAATTAGTTTGTGTTATATAATTTAGTTTTAACAGATTTTACTAGAGAGGATTTTTTAAAATCCCATGCATTCGTCACTCTTCTCAAATTTGTATGTACTCTTATGTACAGTGAATCACTGTTACATAATGTATCTGATTAATATTAAACATTAATAATCAAACACAGACTATAAACAAAATGCAAGCAACATAAGCTGCATTTCATTAATTGGCCATATCCATTCTTTTTTCCTTAAGTCATCTATTTTATATAATTGGTGTAGTCTATTAGTCTATTTTAGCTTACTTCAGGCTTAACTGAATGCCTACTACATGCTGTATTTCTTGATTAAAAAATAAATCAATCCCTATGAATCTCTTCAAGTGCTTATATAAGCAGTTGAGGCAAATCAATAAATCAAACATGTTACAAGGTGAAAATGAGAAGGTGAGTAGAACTCAAGGAAGGTTTTCTTAGAAAACGCTTCATGAATATTTGAATGCGAGTGTGTATTAGCATAGGGAAATGGGAATCAGCCTAAGAAAGGGTGTAGAAGCAAAAGAACATAGAGGTGTGTGTGTGTGTGTGTGGTGTGTGGTTCAAGTGAGCCTGGAATGTACATGATTGTATGTTTTTAAGATCTCAACTATATAGGAACAGAAAATTGAAGAGCTCAAGTGAAAGCAGTGTAGTTAATTCTTCCTAAATAGATTGCATTAATCATATCTCAAAAGATGAGTTATGATAAGATCAGTGAAGGTAATACCTAAATGTGGAGGGGGGGAAATAATTGTAGCCCATAGGAAAGCAACAACAAACAGGAATATCTATGGAAGATATTTACATTTTAACTTCTCTATAGTTGGTGATTGATTTTGTGGGGGGACGGGAGGAGAAAAAAGGGTCAAGGAGACTCACAGGTTACAGATTTACATGACTGGATATAAGATGTTATTACTGACAATGGTGAAAAATTGTAGAGGTATAAATCATACCTAAGAGGGTGGTGCTTGGCATGAAAGCTACAACTGGCTTCCAGCCTCAGCTATTCTACTTAATAGTTTTGTGACCTTGCCATTAAATTTATATCTCTCAAAGTCTTGGTGTCTTCATACGGAAAATGGAAAACGTAACTTCTCAAAGGGTATTGGAACATTAACTGTGACAATACATGTAAAGTGCTTAGTATAGTACCAACATTAAGTAAATATTAAATACGACCAAAGTTTTTGTAAATACTGGGAGTAAATGCAGGGATATAGGTAGCACTGCATTTCAACCAAGTATGAAGCTCAAGGAACTTGTCATTAAAATCATTATATGTTCATTAAAATCATTATATGGGTGATTTTTCTCAGAAAGGCTGTTTGGGATGATACACGTAAAGAGATGTGGGAATTGACGATATTATCTAAGTCTTGATGGGAGACACCCACAAAGGATAATACAGATATCCATATATAAGGGTCATGAATTGTGAGACTTTAGCAGTATGAATTGTTAATCATTACAAAGTGTTCAAAATTATTTAAAGAGAGATTAAAAATAATACTGCATTTTCTTTTCTTTATTCTGCAATTCCTTTCAATTCTTGACAAAGTTTTAGAGGAAACTTAGGGCCAATTTGGGGGGATAAGAACAAACATCTCAGTGATTAACATTTTTTATACAGATGCTTTTCATATGATATTTCAGAGGCCTAAAATATCCTAATTGAATCTATAATAATTATTCTTTTACATTTGATAAAGATCTTCAGTAGCATTCAGGTATTTTGTTGTAACTTCAAGGCCACTCTTTTTTTTTTTTTTAATGAACACATACTATATTTTCAAAATTCCTTTTCCGCTTGAAAATATATCTTCCATGCAACCACTCTGTATCTGTTAATTAATTTAAATTTTGTGACCATTTTCCCCGTAGTCTAGTTCCCCAAACAGATGCAGCTTAGTTTGGCTTGTGAGTTTTACCCTAGCTGAAAACTAGATATGATGCTTCGCAGAATCCAGGACTGCGGCCCATAGACTAAATGTACCAAGATCCAGAATAGATTTCGGAGAGTATCCCATGATACATGGTGCTGAAGGAACACTGCCCTTCAGGCAGTGAAAAGACAGCAAAACAAAACAGACTTGTTCACTGTCATTGCTTAGCCCAAATTACTGTGCTTACCACCTAATTGAGATTTAGTGAAAAAGCCCTGTGTGCCCCAGATTTTGAGAAATCAGAACAGGTTTAAAATACAAAACTGGTGGGCCTCCCTGGTGGTACAAGGGGTTAAGTCTCTGCACTATGAAGCTAGCCACAGCCACTGCAGCACTAGTTCGATCCCCAACCAGGGAGCTCCCCACATGGCGCAGCAGAACTTTCCTGTCTCACCCGCTGCTCCCCTCAGCAGTGTATTTCAGTTGATCTGCCTGTTCTGCTCCCCACTCTGTCTCTGGTGAATCCTCTCACCACCCCACACCTCTGGCCTACACCCTAGCTCTTATATGCATTAATAAATAAATCTTATAAAAATAAAGTAAAATACAAAATTGGTGATATAAAGATCCTATTACAATTACACGACAAACTCTTATTGTTAAAGAATTAATCAAGTACCTTACTACAGATTATGAACAAGATATTTTCATTTAGTCATGAAGAACCTGTGAAGTCAGAGTTGGTAGTACAAGGAAATACTATTTCAGGAAACAAAGGAACAGCAGATTACAGTATCCCTGACTTAATTTATTTCAAATTTTTTTAAGTACTTGAAATGCTCTCTGGGGGTATGATTTATCTTTCAAGAACATATAATTGTCAAGTGCCAAGTTTTTTTGTTTTTTTGTTTGCTTTTTGGTTTTTTGAGGTAACAGTCATTTGTATAATGTTTCTGTTGTCATTTGGCTAAATCAATATACATTAAGATACACCAAGATTCCACTGTCACTTTGCAAAATCCCTTTTTTATTGACCAAGCGGTCAATGCTGTAAAACATGGCTATTTTCAAAAATCAAGTAAAACCATCAGGAAATAAACTTCCCCTAAAAACAACTACTCCAGATATGACATGTAATCATCCGCCTTGTTTTGTTTTGAACCAAAGGACATAGCCCTCCATTAACTCTACACTTTGTTTCCCCAGGAGAAGAGTCGCCAGCATGGCCATCAGCTGTTGTAGTTAGTAAGCACTGACCTTCAACTAGTGAATACACAGTATTGTTGCTTTTTTTATTGCACTTCAGAACTGCAAGCCTTGTCATTCATTAGTCAAACCTCCTTATGTTTTGGAATAGGTGAGTGATTTGTATCAGAACCAATTTTGCTGTGTTGGTTAGGGGAAAGGGAAACCAAATCCAGTGCCTTGTTTTGTTTTTTTATCAGATCTTGTACTTTGAAAGCTGGACTGCTGAAGCAGAGTGCACAATGGGAAAATAAAATAACTAATTTATATTAATTATAGGGAAGACCAAAATGACAAGATATTTACAGAGAAAATTCAAGTACTTAATTAATTTGACCTTGACACTAAAAAGTGTTTCCAAGTAGAGCTCTCCTAGGCATGCAGTAATTAAGTATGTTAATTGCAATGAGCACATCTATTATAAAAACTGATGTACTCTTTCACCATGATTTTAACACAGGTGTAGTTTAAAAGTTCTCTTTTCTAATTTCATTCGTTGTCAACACAAAACCAAGAAAAGCTTCAACATTAACACTGATGAGAAGAGATTAATTATACTAATTTTATATAAATCACACAATCAGTAGAAAAAAAATATTGGGTGAGTCAATTCATTTATTATTTTATTTTAGGGACATTGTCAAGAACTGCAATTATTTTCAACAATTTATCTTAGCCTATCTTACTAGCAAGTATTCCAAATGATCGAATTTTTACACAGTACTTTGCCAACAACAAGCCATTTGAAATACAATGGGGAAGGAAAGGAAAATGAGTTTGGCAGATGGAATATATTCAGCTCACTCATCATTTTACTTACAATGTGGAATGAGTGACTGAAAATTCTATGTGCTTCATAAATGAATGCTTACATAAAAAAGCATTAAAACACAGCACAGTATGTGATGTTATAGGTAAAAAAATACAGTAGATTTACAAATCAGTATTGTGAAAGAGTTAGGATACATAGGGGCAAATGCTTACCGGGGTTATTTTAAATTAGATAGTGTTTTAATAAGAGGTTAATGTACCACACTTCTTGAAAGATAATGTGTGTTGTATGGAGAGGAATCTGAAGGAAACAAATTTAACTGGCATGACAATGTTGTGATAGAAAGGAAATGTATTAGGTAAAACAGTTTATTTTGCAAGAAATATAAATTATTTATAGAATATTTTGTAAGAAAAATCTAGAAGGAAGAAAGAAGAATGAGAGGAAGGAATGGAGGTAGAAGAGAGAGAAAGGAAAGAAAGTAGCTATGGAACATAAGCTTAGCATTTCAGCAAATGAAAAATCAATGAATGTGCTCATAAAATAAAGAGCTGCACAGTCTTATAATAAAATTTGCATTTCTATTTAGCAAAATAGTTTAATGGGAAGGGATTTTGAAGATTTCTCCTGCAAGTATGTGTTAGTCCTCTGTTAAAATGCACAACTCTTTTAGAAGAACACTCAATATGAATCTAATTATATTATTATCATTCCAATATCCCTGTCCTATTTTATTCTTACATTACATACTTAATTTTTTTGCTGTTTTAGAACCAAATTTCCTAGGTCTGTTATATTTTCAGCCTTTCTATTTCCAGAATGTGTATACCAGAAAACAATCAAATGATTAATAGATCTATAAATTATTGAAAACAAGAATGTCCTATAAGAATGATTACAGATGTGAAGCAGCATTATAAAATACATTAATATTTCAAAGGTACCCTACCATTTACTTGGGGAGTTAAACATTACTTGAATAGTCATCTGTTGTTATGAGTGAAAATAGAACTAAACATTCATGTGTTCTTTGCATCAGGGCTATATCAAGGAGAATAATTTTACTAATAAGGAGATTAGGCGTATTCAATGATCATTCATTTGTTGTCATTATCTCTGTGTGAATCCAACAATTTTAAATGACATTATTTTACCAGTAACCTATTTCTGGCAAGGGGATTACACCTGCATTCATGCATAGCATCTTACACTAACAGATCATTAGGTCTACCTTCCTTTATTCTAAACTTAGCTATTTCAGGAACTCCTGGTGGCTCAGGGGTTAAATCTCAGTGCTGTCACTATGTTCTGAGTTCAATACCTGGCCCAGGGAGCTAAGCAAAAGGCACAGCAGACCTCTCCTGTCTCACCTGCTGCTCCCGTCAGCAATGTGTTTCAATAGATCTGCCTGTTTTGCTCCCCTCTCTGTCGCTAGTGAATCTGCTCACCCCTGTACCTCGGCCCTATACCCCAGTTATATGAAAAAATGAAAAAAATTAAAAATAAAGTTTTTAAAAATAATTTTTAAAAATAAATAAGGGTTCAAAACAGGGGATTAAGAAACATAAGGGACTATGGTAATGGTTCACGAGTGAATTGGTGGTAGGTAACTCACGGGGAATACACAATAATGTAAAAGATATAAATAATATAGGTATCATATATTAGGTATATAATAATGTAAAATATATAAATAATATAGGCATCATATATTAGGTATATAATAATGTAAAATATATAAATAATGCAGGTATCATATATTGGGTCTATAATATTATATATATATACACATTAGGTTTATATAAAAACTTACTTATTTCTCACTTATACAAAGTCAACTGTGGACCTGGGCAAATCTCCAGGACAGAGATGTCAATGTGACACCTCAGCAGTTCAGTTCCAAGTCAGCTCATGCTTTCCCACTACTAGTTGGCATGACCATAGAAGAAGAACTGAAGAATAAAGAAGACTCGGCAGTTAACTTTTACTACATAGATATGATTGGCCTTTTGGGTAAAATTTTATTTGGTAAACTAAGTCAGAGACCAGTGAACTTCAATGGGAACTTCAATACTTGCAGGAGAAATCTTCAAAATCCCTTCCCATTAAACTATTTTGCTAAATAGAAATGCAAACTTTATTATGAGGCTATGCAGCTCTTTATTTTATGATTTTACAAGCTTCCTTTGTTCCCAGAAAGAGGGGGTGAGATCTTGGCCAACAGAAGCAATGTCTGCATACCAAGTTATGTTTTTAATCTTTCCTCCACAAGAATTCACATGAAGAATGCACTCAATGAGAGAAAGCTTCAAGTGTAGTAAGAATACTTAGGCCAGAATGTATGCCTGGGTGACAGAAAAATAGGTGAACTAAAAAAAAACAAAAAACAAAAAACAAAAAAAAAAACAATAATTGTGGGACTTTTTCATGATTTCAGGTGATTATTCAAAGAAACAGTAAGCAAGCTCTGGGTTCTCTGTTACAAAACTGTCCACATTCTACTATAGGGAGCTCTGGAAACTAAGATCAACATATAACTGATGAATTTCCATCCACAGTGGACACTCACTATTGCAACTATTTTTCTTGGGAACTTCATGAATGTGATTAACCAGGTGAATTTTCTTACATTCCTTATCTAACTTCTTAAGCTCCATCAGAGTTATCATTTAATAGGGTATATGACTTAGGAGCTAAATAAAAATATAATATAAAGTCCTATGGAGACAGGGACTTTTGTTTTCATGGCTCTCTATACAGAGCTAAGAACAGGATCTGGCTTATATTAGACTACTCAGTAAATGTTTACTAGAGGAAAGAAAGAAATTGAAAATAAATATGATCTTGGGGTATCATATTCAATACAAATAATCCCAAATACATGAAGATAAGATTTCTAAACTTAAGAACATTATTAGGCCATCCTGACTGGTGCCATATATGAGATAAATATTTTTATTATACATAAGTGTAAGTGAGAATGCCAATAGGTTTTTGATAAAAGTCATGTAAAAATATAATGTTGCATATTCTTCCATGCACATTCTGTGTAAAATATAGTGTTCATCATTTTACTACATATCATTCTTCATTATTGCTTAATGTTTACTACACCCCAGAGTAAAACCAAGAGAACAAATATAATAAGCTATGAAACAGTAAATACAATTTCCATGAAGGTTCTACTTATATGTTGAATCACAGGATGATCATGTTAAGAGGAAGCTTAATTTTTCCATTTCCTTTATATGGTAGTTAAATATAGTTCGAGGAGGGTGTGTTTGTATGCCAGAGTGGTAAGAAATAGACCTGTTGCATAGTGCTATTTCAGCTTGATGAAGTTGGGAATATGTCTCATTGATTCCCCTTCCAGATGGTTCTGATGAGAACTGAACAGAAGCACAATTTGGAAGACAGAAGGGAAAGGACCAACATTATTGGCAAAAACCATTGTGGACAAACATTTAATGGATAGGGCCAGTGGTGGAAAGGCAGTATTCCTTGCTCTGCTCTTATTCCTCAATCTGCTCTTATTTCTGGGAGCTGGCCACGCTGGTACACAGGAGCCTTGGCCCCAACCATCTCCATTTGCTTGGTTGCAGCCCCACAGAGGCAGTTGCTAAGTGGAGGCAACTGGTCTCATAGACATCTGGTTGGGCACAAGTCATGACTCAGGTCCCACCATACTCAGATTGTCACATTGATTTGCCAGCTGTGACTTTTCTATCTGTCCTAGTGATTGAAGCAGAATAGTGAATGGATTTTCTCTGATCCCCAGACTCCCCGTTCCAGATTATCACTTCCCAGTTCAGCCCCCAATTGTGATAATTCATTTTGAATATGAATCCCCTGTGCTCATGAAATGCAATCAGTTCTGCTTCCATGACTAGACCCAAATGAATACACTGATTCAACAATTAATTTTGTCAAGAGTGAAGCAACAATGACATCTTCCATTAGAGGCAGTGCTATCCAATACTCATGTCCTCCAAAATTTCTATGTTGAAATCTGAACTCCCAAATAATGAAATTAGGAGGTGGAACCCCCTGAATAAGGTTAACATACTTCTAAAAGAGCTCCCACAGAAGTCCTCTCCCCTTTCACTACGTGAGAACAGACAAAACCAAACTATTAACAAACCCTAGAATATGACTAGAAAATTGAGGCTACCAGAGCAGGAGGAGAGGAAAGAGTAAAGTGGGGGAGCCCAGGGGACTATGGGGGAGGCCTGTGGATTCCTTAGTGGGGGCTTGTGGGTGGAAATATACGCCTGAAGGGTGTGCCCATACCTTTATGTCATAGTCAGTGTTACAAACCAATATTTCTTCAATAAAACATAAAATTTCCTTCTGTCTCCCCCTCTCTTTATCTGGACTTACATACTTTTATGTTTCTATGTCTAATTTACATTTGAAAAGGCATACCTCTGGGAATTTAACACACTCTGATTTGCTGTAAGTCAACTTAGTAACAAACACATAGACACAAAAATAGACACTTGTTTGCACACATGTGTTCATACACGTGCAGGTCACACTTTCACCTTGGTTTGTAAATGACTAAAAGCTTAATAGTTGAAAGGGTAAATTACATGAATATTAACTGCCAAAAGAGCAGCAGGCAGAGGTAATTTTTACCTTGTTTACCCTCCACCATCATTAAGAGGGAATCTTAGGAACAATAAAATTGAAACTCTGATTTCAATTCATCAAGTGCAATTGACGCCACAAAATTACTGTCACACACAAACTAGAACAAACTGAAGCACTGTAGACACCTCTCTTCATACTATTAAAATGCAGCCACATTTTTCTCATTATAAACAAATATATAAGATGATTCCCATTGTTTCTTTTTCTTTAAAAAAAAAAAACTCACAAGGACTTTGTGTTCTCATGCTAATGTATGCTCATGTATTCTCCTAAAACTCAAAAGTCCTGGGGCCTCCCGGTGGCACAAGGGGTTAAGTCTCAGCACTATGAAGCTATCCAAGGCCACAGCAGCATGAGTTTGATCCCTGGCCAGGGAGTTTCCCACATGGCGCAGCAGACCTCTCCGGTCTCTCCTGCTGCCCCCCTCACAGTGTACTTCAGTAGATCTGCCTGTTCTGCTCCCTGCTCTGTTTCTGGTGGATCCTTTCACACACACACATACACACACACACACACACACACACACACACACACACCCCGCTGGCCTACACCCCAGCTCTTATATGCATATATAAATAAATCTTAAAAAAAAAAAAACAACTCAAAAGTCTTAAGAAACCTGGAATAATTTGGTCATTCATTTATGTTTATATACTAAATTTATTTATAAATACATAGCTTGTACTTACCATATGCTAGTCTGCCAGATACTGTTCTTCTCTCTGGAGATTTATCAGCACACAAGTAGTAAAGATCCCTGTTTTCCAAGTGTTTACATTCCAGTAAGGAGAGGTGGTGATAGCATCATAAGCATAATATGCAAAAAGAAAAATGTAGGACAGGAGAAAGGAGGGGTGTGTTGCACAAGGGTCTGTGCAAAGTGCACTGGTCCATAGAGCAGCACGGACGGGCCTCAGAGAGAAGGGTATGACATGCAGACTCTGGAAGGCAGCTAGCCATGTAGGTCTATTGTAAAGAGCATTCAAGTCAGAGGGATTGACTTGCAAAGATGAAAGTTTCCTGAATTTCAGGAGAAACAAGGAAAAGAGCTGGGCCTCCATGGTGGCGCAGCGGTTGAGCGCTGCGCTGTGGAGCTGTCGGCAGCGGCGACGCGAGTTCGACGCCCGGCTGGGGAGAGTCCCACATGGTGCGGCAGACCTCTCCTGCCTCGCCCGCTGCTCCCCTCAGCAGCGTATTTCTGTCGATCTGCCTGTTCTGCTCCCCGCTCTGTCTCTGGTGAACCCTCTCACCGCCCCACGCCTCTGGTCTGTGCCCCAGCTTGTATGTATAAATAAATAAATCTTAAAAAAAAAAAAGAGCTGAAGCAGCAGAAGGAGCAACGGGATGTAGGGAGTGCACATCAGAAATAAAATGAGGCACAAATCCCACAGACTGCTGGCATTTCTGTGGTAAACAGGAAGCTACCATTTTTTTTTTTATAACAGAGATATGACAGGACCTCACAGGTTTTTAAAAAATGACCCAGTTGTTGTTTGAAAGTTAGAGGCAAGGCGAGAATTATGAGCTACTACAATTACTACTTCTAAAGTCATGGGGAGAACCATGAACTGCTGAGAATTGATATGATTTTACATAGACTGTGAAAAAAAGAACCAGTATGATTTCCCAGGAGATCCAAAATACAATGTGAGAGATATACAGGCTGTATGAGAATTAAGAATTTTTATCTTGGGGCCTCCCCGGTGGCGCAGCGGTTAGGCACTGCGTGATGGAGCTGTCGGCAGCGGTGATGCGAGTTCGACGCCCGGCTGGGGAGAATCCCACATGGCGCGGCAGACCTCTCCTGCCTCACCCGCTGCTCCCCTCAGCAGTGTATTTCTGATCTGCCTGTTCTGCTACCCGCTTTGTCTCTGGTGAACCCTCTCGCCACCCCACGCCTCTGGCCTGTACCCCAGCTTGTATGTATAAATAAAAAAAAAAAAAAAGAATTTTTATCTTGAATAAATAATATGGATAGGTTTATCAACAGACATGGTAAACACTAAGAATAGAATACATTTGTTAATGAAGGCCAGGAGTTCATGGACATGCAAATTTGAGATATGTATTTGTACCCAAGTCTATCAATATGCCAAGAAAACAGTTGGGTATTGGAGACTAGATTTTGGGAAATCCAAGTTAAGATATATATTTTGAATTTGTCAACATATGGTGTTTAAAACTATGAACTTGGATTGGATCACTAAGTGTGTGGGTGTAGATAGACATGTGAAAACCAAAGGGAAAAGGAAGAAACCAGCAAATCAAAACAAGAAGGAATTGTTAGTGAGGTAAAAGGTAAAGCCAAGGGTGTGTGGCATCTGATAAATCAAATATTTTAAAAATGCGTTTAGGAGAGAAAATAACGGGGTCAAGTAATAATTGAAGACAGAGAATATTCTACTCTATATCCATGCATTTATGAGTTGGCAGAAGTTTCTAGAAAAATTATTCAAAAACTATTTGTATGAACAGTTATCTCAGGAAGTAACAGGTAAGTTGGAAGGGATATGTTGATTTTAGTTTAACCATTTAGCAATAACTCATTTTCTTTTTGCCACGAGAAGGCATTACACTTATAATAAAATACAAAAATATACTTAGACAAGAAAAATAACAATCATCATCTAGGTGACAGAATATATCAGATGGCAATGATGAAAACAGCACACAAGATATATTTGGGGAAAAAAAAATTCTCAAAATAACATCCACAGATCTATGATGGAATCCCAAACTGTTAGTCATTGCTGGGATTAAATATTGTCTCCAGATGGTTTATTTTAAAATGTAAACATGTCACCTGAAATGGTGATGTTAAGTAAGTAATCTCAAAAGTATCTTGAGTGGCAGATGGCTAACATTATTATATGTACAGCACAAAGAACAAACTGGATGCAACATAAGGGAGAAAAGCTTGTTCTGTGACTCTGTGAACAAGGGTGAAGACAGGTTGTAGAACTGCTGAGGAGGTTGGGTATTCCAACACAAGGCTGTCTGTGAAAAACACGACTTCGTGCAAGGCAGTTCTGAACTGCCATTAACCAGGATCGAGACTAAACATAGTCAAGGAGCAGAGTAAAGGTCAAATAAATAACCTAAAACCCAGTATATAACCAATGACCCTTTGATTTTCCAGGGCAGGGGGCAAATGATAAGTCAGGAATAAGACAAACTATCTCTGGAGTATTTAGCTTCAAGGTGAGTGATTGCCTTAGACCTGAAGATGAAATTCCACAATAAAATTGGAAATATTCAACTATCTGGATTTTTCAGTAGGAAATGAACATAAAGTTGAAAACATTAATGAAATGAAAAGGGATGGGGACTAGAGACTATGAATCGTCTTGATACTTTTGTAATTAGCCATCAAAATATCCACAGTGATTTCTGTCACGGTAAAATCTGTCCATGTAGCTTTCTAGATGCATTTTAAAGAATGAATCAGCCAAACAAGATGGGAATTTCTTCATACATTCTGTAACTATTTTCACTCTCCTTTCATCTACTAGAGAAAGAAATGCATATTTTTGTTTGTTTTTGCAAAGACAACTTTAGATCTACATTTTTAACCTAAAATTATCTCCTTACTTTCATGAATCTTGAAAGTCTCCTTGGCATTAAAGAATGGGAAAATAAATATATTTACAAAAATTGGTTAAGTAAACATTAATGAAAATATCTTGGCTCTGTGTTAAAGTTATTAATCATAGCTTAGTGAGTAAGAAGCAAAATCTAATAATTTTCAGGCTAGTTTTCTGTGCATCTACAATACTGGAGAATTTTTCCCAAGTCTATTTGTAAAAACACTCATAACTTACTAGTTCTCCATGGTGACATGAACTAATGGACCATCTTTAAATAAATTCACTTAGAGATCCAGAATATGGCACAATGCTCTCTTTTTCTACAGTGCTGTAAAATTAGCATCAAATACAGAAGAATTCACCATTCTTCACCTCCCCCATATTGTCATCACTATACCGTAAATCACAAAGCAAGAATAAACGAAGTTGTTTTCCTCTTGTCATTCATATTTCATAGCTTTCTCTACAGTGTAGAAGTATTTCATTTTTAGGAAGGATTAATGCCAAAAGGGTTTACTGCCTTCTATCAGAGACATTTAGCAATCTTTAGAGACCTTCCTGAAGAAGTAGCTTTTAGCCTTCATGTGTGTACACACACACGTGTTTAGTGATAAACAGGAAGTATGTGGCATCATAAAAATGCTTTCAATAACATTTAAAGTATATTCCCAGTGTATCTTATTTTTTTTTCATATTTCTTAGCACAGACATATGCCTCTAAAGAGACTGTGCAAAACTAACAGAAAGCAGACATATAAAGGAAGCAATCAGCACACTGGAATTATGAAACAGATTTTTGGCTCCTTGATATGAAAAACATAATTTTGATGTAACCTTTATTTTTTAATTATGATCAGATTCAATGTCCACCAGTTCTCTTCCTCTGTGTGTCTGTGTGTATATTTTTGTATGTATGCACAAAATATGTGTATGTATGCACAAAGTAAAAAGGGTAGATGGTAAATGTAACTACAATATCCAGTATACTTAATGATGGAAACCAGCCCATGGGTGTTCGCTCTTGCATCAAGGAAAAAAAGAAACCAAAACAAATCAATGCACTAATCCAAGAAGGGGGTGAGAACAGGGAAGGCAGGGAGAAAGAGAAGGAGAACAAGAAAGTGGAAAAAAAGAGAGAATGTCTTTCTTTTCAAACAGATGCTCAGATAAACTGAAAAAGCAGTGATATACTCATGAGGAAATGGACCCTTAGCTGAAATTTCATAGTTCTGCAGTTATCAGGCATAAAGCTTCATGGACTTGCACACTAAGATTTCCTGTTATGACTTGGAAATCTACAGGAACAAGGGAATGGGTTTGGCTCATTATTTGGATGTGATAACGTGACCCACAGGAATGTTAAAGTATAATGGGAAACTTAGCTTGTGCAAATCAAACAGCTCCACAATCCATCATTAACCTAAGTGAGCCTTCGCTTTATTGAAGTAGCCCTCTAAACGAGCAGGTCACAGCCTGTTAAAAAGCTCAGAGATTTGTTAATGTTCCAAGGACTTAGAGTCTATTAGATCAGACTGCCTAAGCATGTACAAAGTTGCAGGTGCTTTGGACTGTTAACTTGCTTTGATATTTGTATGAATATCTTTAAGAATAGTATTTGAACCTTGGTTCACGCAGGGCAGATGCATTTGTGACATTATCACGCATAAATGTGCATGTGTCAAGCTGAAAGGAAGAGAATAGATTCTGTAGAGAGATACTCCACAAGAGGAAATAAGTTTCCACTCTAAGCCGACTTTCATAATGCAATTAACTCCATTAGAGAGAATGGAATTTTGAATACTATTCAAATTAAGGCAGTGCAGTTAGAAGCAGTAGCAATTCAGGAAGAATTAGCAATGCCCTTCTGAGGAGAGCTACTGAATTAAACCTTGGAGGGTTTTAAGATTAAGCCATTTAATTGTTACTTCTGGAGCTCTGGACTTTGCAGAAACAGGAATCCAGGTGTTAATACTGATTCTCCTCTGCTTCTCTTCAGATAACAAAACTGAATCTCAGAGCCAATTAAGACAAATCTTTACAGGCCTTTTTCCCGTCTTTTAGTGTATCCTGGGAGGATTTTTAATTGTAGACACCACGGGGAATCCGGGACACTATCACAGTGAGATAGTATTGAATCTTGAGTTGAAAAGATAACTAGTATGCCTTCAAATTTTTTGAGACTAACTTTAAAACTAGTTTTTTGTTTGTTTTGAAGCTGACATTCCAATTGTGCTCTGCTAATTCTCTTAAGTCATTTTTATGGGAGAACATAGTTTCAATACCAAATACTAATACAAATGGCACAACTAATGCTTATTATATGCCAAGTAACAGGCATAAAAAGTCACATAATTTGCAAGCTATGTCTCTCTTTCATCCTTAAAGATAAATATCATCATGCATATTGTTCAGACTCCTTTTTATATGTCAATGACTATGTGTCATAGCCATTCTTTCATTCATTTATTCATTCACTAATCAATTAGTTATTGAGGGATCCTGCACACCAGGAAATATTTCAAGGCTTCTCTCTCATGAGATTTTCATTTTTATTCTACAGACATAAAATATAACACATTACCATGTAAGCTGAACTAGTTCCTATTTGAAGAGAATTAAATATGGATAAACGTAAAGACAATTCTTCTGGAGAAGGAGATATGCACACATAGTGGTAGGAAAATATTAACTGTGAAGTAAGGACAATTAAACTGAGAGATATACATGAATTAAAGGGGGAAAGTGAGGGCCTCCCTGGTGGTGCAGCTTCTGCGCTGTGGAGCTGTCAGCAGTGGCGACACGAGTTCAACACCTGGCCAGGGAGATTCCCACATGGCGCGGCAGACCTCTCCTGCCTCACCTGCTGCTCCCCTCAGCAGTGTATTTCCAACCATCTGCCTGTTCTGCTCCCTACTCTGTCTCTGGTGAACCCTCTCACCACCCCACGCCTCTGGCCTGTACCCCAGCTTGTATGCATAAATAAATAAATATTTAAAAAAGGTGGGGGGGAGTGAGTGTGTGCAAAGTCCCTGTGGCAGCATTGAACTTGGCACAATGAAAAAAAAAATTGGAGGGGGTAGACCAGATATTCACTTTAAACCATGGGAAGTACTCTGGTAGTGATAGTGGCTACTCTGCATGAGGCAGGATTGGAATCAAAGCAGAAGCAGAAAGACCAGTTTGGAAGCTGAGACAATAGTTGTTAGAGCAAAGCTAAGTGTCGGGTAAATGAGTTAATCAAGCTTTCTATGCCACTGGCCTCTTTGTCACCTGTGTGGCCTTGATCGTGTTAATGCACAAGGCACTTGGGAGTGTGGACACATGGAGTATGTGTGTGCACACAAGTGTAAGTGTGTACAACAGAGCCTAGAGGCTGGAATAAAAGCTGTGGCAGCAGTGGCGATGATGATGAAGGGGAGGGAGAGAGACAGAGAGTGAGAGAGAGAAATTTGTGGGGGCTGGGAGGCTCCGATGCCTGCCTGCTCACAGCCCCCCTATCTGGCCTGTGCCTGCCTCCTTGCACGCCGGCCTCCCGGCCTGGTGTGCCTGTGTACCTAGTTCCCTGACAGAAAAATCCATCCAGGGCTCCCGTGCGCATCCTCTGCCCGAATCAATAGTGAACTATCACTACATTAACTATGGTGGTGGTAAGAAGTGACTGGATTAAAGATGTTTAGACAATAAATCCATGATGCCAATAGATTCAACAGCAACACTGAATGTGGAAGTGTGGGAAGGAGGAAAGCAAGACCTCAGAGCTGACTCTAATTTTTTTAAAAGTTAAATGAATAATCGTGTCATTTACTGAGAGGAATAAAATTAGGAATATTAGTATATTTAGGTTGTAATGAGGAAGGGAAGAACCAAAAGTTTGGTTTTAAATAGGTTCTGTTTAATGAAATTACTACCTGCTGCTATAGACACAATCATGTCCCCCTGAGGGCTAATATGTCGAATCCTTACCCCCAGAGTGTGATGGTGTTTGGAGATGGAGAATTAGGGAGGTGATTAGGGTTCAATGCAGTCTTGTCCAAAGGATCCTCAAGATGAAATGAGTGCCCTCACGAGAAGAGACAGCCAAGCACATATTGTCTCTTTCTGTAACAGTAGCAAGAAGAAATCAGGTGGGCACACAGCAAGCCGACAGCCCCAAGGAGCCAGGAAGCTCTCGCAAAGCAAATCAATCAGCACCTTGATTCTGGAATTCCCAGTCCCCAAAAACGTGCAATAATTTTTGGTTCAAGTCACCCATGCTACGGTATTGTGTCGTGGAGGCCTGAGTAGATTTAATATAGACATGCAGGTGGAAATGCCAACTGGGAATTAAGAGATTGGAGTTATAGTGCTCAGCACAGGGATTGGCGATAGAAGCAGAGATTTGGAAAGAAGCATCCATAAAATATTTAAACCTATACTATTTGGTAGACTTCACTCTGGAAAATTTCTACCTAGAAAGGTGGGAAGGGCCCAGGACTAAGTTTTAGATACCCTGATGATTACTTCTCATAGGTCTGATGACATAGCTTTCCACAAAGGAAAATGAGAAGAAGCAGTAAAAGAAGAGTAAAATCAGAAGATAACGACAAGCACATAAAAGGATTTTCTGTAGGGAATAATCTAACGATTAGAATTGCTTACTATTGGAATTCTGAATTATTGAGTGTTGTAATTTTGATGGATACATTTACATGTACTCTTCAAAAATAGTCCATATCTTAGAGCCAAAAATCTCTATTTTGGCCCTGTGTTTTTGTTGTACGATTCTGTACTTTTCAAAAGTAATACCTGTTTGTGCCTCCCTGATGGCACAACGGGTTAAGTCACAGCACTATGAAGCTATCCGTAGCCACTGCAACTCAAGCTCAATCCCCAGCCAGGGAGCTTCCCACATGGCACAGCAGACCTCTCCTGCCTCACCTGCTGCTCCCCTCAGCAGTGTACTTCAGTTGATCTGCCTGTTCTGCTCCCCACTCTCTCTCTGATGAATCCTCTTACCACCCCACACCTCTGGGCTACACTCCAGTTCTTGAATGCATAAATTAATTAATTAATTAATTAAATCTTTTAAAAACAAGTAATACCTGTTTGACAATATCACTATATAAAGAGGTGTGTGTAAACTTTTAGGCTAGGACAGATCACAAACCATATATTTTCATTTATAAACACATTTCCCACATCACTGGTGTTACTAATCACAGACATATAAAATGACTTGTTAAATGAATGAATGAAATATCAACATATGAAGGTAATAAAAAAGTCTTTGTAATACTACTGTTAAATTTTAAATTATTGATGTTTAGTACATATAGGAATGTGTTTTTTGGGCTAGATTATATGACAAAACTCTAATTCTCATTGCAGTAATCATGATTCTAATACCAGACTTCCTTCTGTGTTAGAATCACACAGTGCTGACTTTAATCTAGTAGGGCAGTTAGCACAAATGTTATATACTTATTAACTCACTGTGAGATACTCTTCTATTTCAGAAAATTATTCCAGGCTGATCATTCTTGTCTAAGTAGACACACAACATAATATCTTGCCAAGAACTTAGCTTTCACTTATCACTCACTACCCCGTTGACAGTAGTTAAAGAAGAGTAGAGTTTCAGTAAACCTTTACTCTTAACTCTGTAGTCACATCCCTTGGAGTAATGGCCACCCTTCATAGAAATAAACATCTACTCATAGGTTGTAAGCAGACACCTCATTTTGGACACAATGCTAGTTACTTGTTACTTCAAGCTTTCCTGTATCCTCTCTTCCGAAAAAAATTCTAGCTGCATCACACAACTTCATGCTAATGATAGCACATTTTCCCCCACTGACAGGATGGAGTTTATTCATGTTAATTTTTTCTAGTTCTCAACATTTACCAAGCATTTGCAACTCTTCAATTACATATAAAGTATTGGTTTGGATAAACTTATTAGCATCACATTTTAGTTGATTGTTTCCTAACAATCCTTTTGGCATTAAAGGCATTTTAATAAATGTTGTAATGTCAACTAAGATGATATGATATTGTCTTTTGAGTACTGTTTCTCATGCATTGTTGAAATCGATAAAATTTCTAATTGCATCTCCCCCCATGCCTGACATAAATTTTTATCTTAAATCAAATACCCTAAGACATCATTTATTTTCCTTTGTATTTCCATGATTTCCATCTCATCAGTTCACATGCTCAAGTTCTTATATAAAAATAACTATCCCAACAAACTTTTTTTGATTCTGCACGTCCTCTAGCTACCTCCTTTTCTCTACGTTTTTCTTCACTTCTCAATCTTTTGGAAAAAAAAAAAGCAGTCAGGGCCTCCCTGGTGGCACAGCGGTTGAGCGCTGCGCTGTGGACCTGTCGGCAGCAGCTATGCGAGTTCGACACCCAGCCAGGGAGAGTCCCACATGGTGCGGCAGACCTCTCCTGCCTCGCCCGCTGCTCCCCTCAGCAGTGTATTTCTGATCTGCCTGTTCTGCTCCCCACTCTGTCTCTGGTGAACCCTCTTGCCACCCCACACCTCTGGACTGTACCCCAGCTTGTACGTATAAATAAATAAATCTTAAAAAAAAAAAGTGGTCAGACTTTCATCACAACCAAAAGTTTACTGATCTTTAAGCCACCAGAAACATCCATGCTATCTCATGAAAAGTATTCTTGCCACAAATAAGTGAAGTTTTCTTTGATAAGTGATCTATCCCAATGTGGCAAGTTAATTTCATCATAAAGAATCCTGGTTTCAGGCCTCCCTGGTGGCGCAAGGAAGCTATCACAGCCACTGAAGCACTGAGTTCGATCCTCAGCCAGGGAGATTCCCCATGGCATAGCAGACCTCTCCTGCCTCATCTGCTATTCCCCTCACAGTGCATTTCAGTAGATCTGCCTGTTCTTCTCCCCACTCTATCTCTGGTGAATCCTCTCACCTCCCCCCACACACCGCTGGCCTACACCCCAGTTATTCTGTGCATAAATAAATAAATAAATAAATAAATAAATAAATCTTTAAAAAAATAATCCTGGCTGCTACACATTTTTATTTAGCCCAACAGGTCAACTATGACTGTGATTAATCTTTACAAACTTAGCATCTTATAGTAAAGCAGGCTTAAAGGAGAAAGACTTGACTATACTGAGTGTTATCTATGAAGTAATGTTATAGTAAATCAAGATTGAAACCCAGAATCAAAAAGTTAAATAAAATGCCCCAAAGTGCCCATAGATTAAGTCTGGAAATTTGAACTAAAACCACTGCCTAAGGCTGAAGTTTTGATTTTTCCACATCACCACACAGTGAGTCAAGATTTTCATCTTTATATGGAAAAATATTTTTCGTATATTATAATTTTTCAGCAGAGCAGAGTTAACCCACTCATTATGTAGACACTTAAGGTCTAATCAACCATGCTTGTGATTAACATTGTACTTTATGGATAAGGTTATATTCACAACATGGCCCTAATATTTAACTATTTCTTTGGAACCTGAAACTAATTATTTAGAACATGTAGGTTCAGGAGTTGATATGTAAGTGCTCTATTTCTCTAAGGAGTATCTGTGCTTAAATTGAACTCTGACCTTCTCTAACTAAAACCTTTATACAAGTACACATGAGATGTACATATTTTAAAAAGAATTTTACATTGTTCAAATAACATGCCACTTATATGTAAGGTGATCCCAATCCATTAATAGAATGATGACTTAAATATCCACAGAGCAAGGGTTATGAAGGAAAATAATAACCCTTCCATTAAAAGATATCTGAAGCATAGTAAAGATTTTATTTAACCTTTGATACCAGGCGTTATTATTATCAGATAGAATGTTACAAACCTGAAAGCTACATTTATAAAGATAATAAACACAGAGACCATTTTCTGTAGTTTAACAGGTGCTTATTAAATTCAGTGATAATTTTAAGAATTGAATACATGAATTCTTAGTTCATCCAAAGTAAGACAAAAAGTAGAAAACCATGTGAAGTACATCAATCATTCAATTTTTGATAATAATGACTTTCTCCTTGTCTTTTCTAAATATACTACTCCATATTATTAGTTATCATATGATGCATAAAAATAGCTTTGAATAAACACTCCTGACACAGGCGGTAGTATTCACATTCCCATACACAAACACACACACACACACACACACACACACACACACACACACACATTCATTGTCCTTTTAAAGTTTGGTGATGATATATCACTCATCTAGGATAGTAACTAAAAAAAAAAAGGATAATTTCCTTAAACCCCCAAATTAAAATGCTTCTAAAAGCTCTACGAATGAAAATTGTTTAGTTATCCTGTAGTAGTAAAGTGAAAGACCCCCAGTAAAAATCATGAATTTCCATTCCTCATTTAATGATTAATTGCAAATTAAACTCCACACTTGTCACAACAAAAGGGTGAAATAATTTCACCTCTATTAAATGTAAATAGGCTCTAGTTGGTGTCACATTGTAAGCAAAATATTACCCATCGATGTGTATCGTGCTGACCAGATAGTACAAGACATAACTATTTTCAAAGCAGCTGTAGTTTGTTAAAGATTAAGGAATAGTACCTTACCTTAAAGAAGACCTCCATGAGCACACTTTTCCTTTGAAAGTATGAAAACATTTACAACACAGTCTACTAGTTGGTCATTTTATTATGCAAGTACTTAGATTTGACATTTTTACTTCAAAACCTGGCTCACTTCTAAAGAGAACCACTCTATGCATCTTTCTATCACAATTGTTAGATAAATGTAATAAAATGGTATCAAAATGGCATATGTGTGAAAACACAGTAACATTTCACATATTATGTAAGAACAATTTAAGCAGACTATCTGCTGTTCTGTTTCATCATCAAGAGTGGTTTGGTGTCCACGATAGCACATTTTAAGAGAGATGAGTGGCAGATACTCTTATCAACCACAAAATGATAAAAGATTGATTGATTTCAACCAATATCACAGATGGTAGCAATAAATGTTCTGCCAAAATACCAGATGCAAAAGATGCTCAACCTACAGGGAGCAGTTTTGTGCTCCATCCTTAAAGTATGCAGTCACACATAAAGCACCAGCAGGGATTTTCCCCATAAGCTAAGCACGGTTTTTGCTGTGATAGAACATAAAATGTGTCATGCCACATGTAGAACAAATGACTTCCTCTCTCCCATAGTATTTCAGCTCTTTTTGCAAGAATTATCTAAAATACTCAAACCACGAAGCAGAGCAGTGGATGGAATGAGGTCTAGTAAGAAAAAAATATATAGAGATTGCATTGAGAACTTCCCCCTACTGCTTGAAAACGGTATACAGCAGTAGAAGTTAAGAATCCAGAAGCTGAAGATTTGGGGGGAAAAAATGGGGAGTTACACACACAACACACACATGCATATATGTGGTTGATATAAAAGAGTTTAACAAGTAAGGGTTAAACTTGGAATTAATATTCAAAGTAAGAACTATTCTACATTTGGATTTTCAAGTTCACATGAAATTTCTTTTTAGCCCAGTAGATTCTATAGCAAGCACTGGAACTGTCTCTAGATCCTATTACAGAATACTTTTGATGAGCTGGATGGTTCATTAGTTAAGCGGAAGCTCCTACTTTGTGTGTGGCTATGATATTGAACATTCCAAAATAATTTGTCAGTCAACTACTTGGGAAGAGTCACCATCTGCCCTTCAATTCTGAAGATACTTTTTGCTAAATATTTACAATGGTATTATTTATCATGGTCATATGTACAATAAAAATCTGTCGGTTGCATTTCTTTTTAGAAGTAAAAATGAAGTCATGAAAATTACTCTCAAATTGCTTAGGATCATTTAATAAACAATGCTAAGGAGTTTCAATATTTCTGGACAGTGTACCTCTGCATATACTTTTCTAAATCATATAGCTGACCAGGTGTGCTGAAAAAATCGAGCAAACTAACACCTGCTTGTCATGGATGGATGTTCATGTATTGGTCATGTATACTGTAATTTCAAACTGTAAACACATTTTCAGAATCTACTCTATTTAATTGCTTTCCCGTCACTATGTAAGGTCATTTTCTAGCTGAGCAGTTTGTGAATGAGCTTCAAAATACCTGATGAAAAATTGAGAATCATAAAACGGTCACAGAATCAGCCAAAAGTATGTCAGTTTTCTCTCTGGAGTACAGAGAAATATGTCTAGGAGACATCAAGTACTCTGAACTAAAGAGCTTCTGGAGCTACTGTGATTCTAATGCAGGAAGAAACAAATAATGATGAACATCCTTATGAAATGCTGAAGGTGTCTTTGAAAGATGATCTGCTACCATATCCTATATTGTGCATATTTCTCATGTTTTAACTCTATCACCAAGTGATTAATACCCTTAACATAATTTTGAAAAGCATCTTATAAAAAAAAAAAAAAACAGATCTGGTGATCTGTATATTACCACTTGTCCCAAATTAGTTCTGTGGTAGGAAACTCAGAGGTTGGAGATTGAGACACCAGCTATTCAAACATTAAAATTGTTCTACAGTCGTCATTTTTTAATGAGGAATAAAGTTTGAAAATGTCCGTGTCTTTAAAATCAGTGGAGAAGGGGAAGGGGTCTTACTGCATTTTAAGAAAATCAGTAAAGGCTGATATTTACAGAAGCTGTTGGCAAATAAAGCATTCATTATTTTGTGCAAAAAAAAAAAAAGACATCAAAAAAGTCATTTGCAAAATAATCAGTTGAACCCCGAGCATAGCTAATCATTTTCATTTGAAAATTGAGCCAAGCTAAGTAAGATACAATCGCGGTTAAAATATTTCTTCCCTCCCGTTTTTATTTAACCTCTTGCTCTGAAGACCAGACTTGTTTGGAACTTACCGAAGTTTCCCAAAGCCAAACCACGCATCAGCTCCTAATGCAGGTGCCAGATCTGTGTGCAGCCTCCTTCGCCTTCTGACTACGCTAGGCAACACTTTATTAATCATGTATGGATTTCTGTGCTCGTAGCCTGAAGCTATCACACACGATGCAATCCCCATCAAAAAAGAAAGCCTTACCTGATGGCAGAAAAAGGCAGCCAGCCGCAGGAGCAGCAGCACAAACGGCAGCAGCAGCGCAGGATGCAACAACCCAGCCTTGCACCGAAGGTGAGAACCTCTTTCTCCAGCTCTCTCCTCTGGCTCTTCTTCTTTCTAAATCACTGTAGCCACAAACTGGCTTGCCTCTTGCCCCCTTTCATTCACAGAAGGCTCTCCACGCCTGGCAGCCGGCACACAGCACTTTCTTCCTGGAAGAGGCTGCCTCTCTTCTCAGAAACGCTTGGACCCCTGTCCGTGGCTCCCTCCACGTTTACCCTTCAGATCAATAACGCTCGCGGAGCGGCTGGAGCTCAACTGCAGCGGGGAGCCGGGAGCCAATGGGGGCCCAGGATTCCCCCAGTCATCTCCCCGCCCTCAAAACAAACCACAGCGTGCCTCTGACACATCATGGAGTTGTGGAAACTAATTGAATCCCATATTTGAAATTTATCTTGCTTGTTCTTTTTCCCCCCTAGCGTTCATTGCACGAAGCTTTGAACGAATCCAAAGACTCCATAGCGCCCCGAGCACTCGTTAAACACGCTTAGTAGAGGGTGAAGACGGGGCGTTGAGAAAGTGATAGCACCTGGGTTAACACCTGCAGCTTTGGCGTTTAGATGCTTGAGGACGCTTGAATATCAGCGATCTAGCACTTCAGAGGCAAGAGGCTTGGGTTCCAGTCTTCGCTCTGCTAAGTGGCTTGATTCTTTTATTTTGTGGAAGAAAATAAAGTCTATTTTACATAGAAGTCGCCTTTTTCTTTAAACATTGTCTCGAGAAAGCTGCTAATTGATGCTAGTAACCTTATTCAAGCAATCTCTAACTTTGAGTCCTTTCTGTGCTGATTGAACTTGGTCCAGATACTGAAAGGAATTAAAGTGTTCAGACTTGTCTGTCTGAATTGTGGTATTCATATATATATATATATATATATGAATATATATATGAATATATTGTTGAATATATATATTCATATATATGTATATATATATATTTATATATATATGAATATATATATATATATATATATATATATATATGTATATTCAACATCCAGCACAAAGAGAGACCAAGGATAGAGAGAGAACAGGCCAATTTGGGACGTGGCAGCTTTAAGAAGGAAACTTGCACAGGTACTTTCTTAGGTAGCTGCAAGCTGAGTAGGTCTGCATAACACCTGCCAGAATCTTGAGATAATATACAAATGTCTTAAGGTCAAAGGGTGGTTTTAATCATGAATACAATGCAGATTGTTTCAATAATACATCGTTCTTGCAAAGTTCAGTCTTTGAAGTAGCTTTGGTCTGCAAACAGAGTTTAGAATATACATGCAAAGGACAGGAGAGGAGCTAATTACCTCTCCTTGCCTGGGTCAGATCTAGGGTCAGTTTGGGGTCACACCCTCCACTTGACCTCCTCCAACAATTTCACTATTGAAGTGTTAAGTATTGAATTTAAAAAATGCTTAAACAAATTCATCTGGAACTATTTACTTTCCCTTCAAGAATCTAAGTCACTTTATCATTTTCTGTCAAGAATGCAGCGATATTTGGGATAATAATTTAATCTCTGTCAAAAATCTCAAGTACAAAATCTCTATGCAGTTAAAAATATGTATAAATTTGAGTAGGATTGGTAGCTTATACAACTGCACAAATAACAATGTCTTTTCAATGTCACTGTTGAATAAGAATAAAATTAATGTGTCTTTCTGAAATCTTTTTGTTCCACTGAAGTAATACAAATGGGTTGCTGTATTTGGTGCAGCCAAGCTTTGTGTGTCTTGACAAGTTGAAATAGCTTGGGAAGACTTTACAGACCAAACAATTTTGTTACCTGTCCATCATGTGAAGGAAGCATGGAAAAGTATAATATTTACAGTACAATATACTGTGTCATTATAAAGAGGTTAATGCTAACTTTATCCTAACTCATTCATATAGCCAATAAAATTTTATTCAGGGCTTTCTTTTGCTAAATGTAGTCAATTGGCTTCTTTGAAGGAGAATAAAATATGTGCTCATAAGAAGAAAAAAAAAACATTAACATGGCTGTAGCAAACACAGTAAATTTCTAAGGCATTTTGTAAACAACCTGTAAGTATGTACTTTGCAAACAACTTGTAAGCATGTGGATGGCAGAGATGAGCAAGAAGCACTTGTGCCTCCACCGAAGCAAGTGGCTGCAGGAGAAACAGCTGTTACTGATAACCGGGAAGAACCGTATAAAGCAGGAACGAAACTGCTCACTAGAGCAGTCAGAGACTGGCTTGAGCGCAGACCTGGGTAAGGTTTAGCTCGCTGCTCCCTTTGGCCTTTATCTGCTCTCCAGTCACTCACCTTTCCGAGGCGACCATCCTGCGAGATGATCCCACCTCGAGCCCTCGCCACCAAGGCTGCCACCGCCCTGGAGCGCTTCACCCGTTTCCTGGACTAAGACCCCTGCGCTGCAGACTTTAGTCAAGGTACTCTGGGTACTCTGGGTTTGGCTTCCCTTGGGTTAATAAGATTTTGAGTGATCAACATGAAATTAAATTCTCTTTGAGAGTCAACACTCGACTGAAGCTTGCTATTTGCTCACGACAATGGCTTAATTCTTATTTTTACAATAAAACTATGTATTTGATTTTTTTTTAATCACAAATAACAAGTCAATAGATAGAAACCATCTCTCGTTCTATGGGTCAATGGTTTTCAGTGCATCATCCTTAGACAAGTAGCAGAAGCAGCATCTTGGAATGTAGAGAAAGGCAACTTCTCAGACCCTACCCCATTTCTTTTTTTTTAAAGACTTATTTAGGCATACAAGCTGGGGTACAGGCCAGAGGTGTGGGGGTGAGAGGATTCACCAGAGACAGAGTGGGGAGAAGAACAGCAGGTTGACTGAAATACACTGCTGAGGGGAGCAGCAGGCGAGTCAGGAGATGTCTGCTGTGCCATGGGGGAGGCTCCCTGGCCAGGGATCGAACTCGTGCTTCAGTGGCTCTGGATAGCTTCATAGTGCTTCATTGTGCTGCGACCTGGTGCACCACCAGGGAGGCCCTGAACCAGAGTTTCTCAGTGGTATCTAGAAATTAATTTTAATATTCCTTCAAGTAATACCAACAAAAATATTCAAGTTTGTGTGTTAAAGCACTCAAGTCAGTGCTTCAAGGAAGGAGTCACCAAACTCCTAAGGCAGACCAGCACCTATTTTTGCAAATAAAGTTTTTTGGAACACAGTGACAGCATGCTTTCCACATTTTCTATGACTGATTTTGATCACATTTGCAGAGCTTGACAGTTGCCACAAACACCTATGGCCCCAACCCTAAAGTATTTATTTTCTATCCCTTTAGGAAAAATCTGTTAACCTCTACCTAGTCCACTATAAAGTATGTTGCATGATTAGTACAGATGGCAAGAGTTGAGAAAGAAGTTAACATTTGAAACTGGGGTGGAAAAGATAAGATGGATAAAATCAGTGTGTTTTGGAATAAATTGAAAGTGATAGTGCAGTCAATTAAAGTGATTTTTTTAAATTTTTTTTTAAGATTTATTTATTTATACATACAAGCTGGGGTACAGACCAGAGGCGTGGGATGGCGAGAGGGTTCACCAGAGACAGAATGGGGAGCAGAACAGGCAGATCAGAAATACACTGCTGAGGGGAGCAGCGGGCGAGGCAGGAGAGGTTTGCTGCTCCATGTGGGAATCTCCCCGGCTGGGCATCGAACTCGCATCGCTGCTGCCGACAGCAACACAGCCCAGCGCTCAACCGCTGCGCCACCAGGGAGGCCCGGTGTGTTTTTTTTTTTTTTTTAAAGGTTTTTGCTGTTCTAGACTTACAGAGGGATATCCTTTCTCCAACCTTAATATATGACTTGTTTTGAAACATGAATGGATGATAACATTGCCACTTCTGAGAGGAATATTGAATTATAAATGGAAGATTGTTTCTACTTCATACAGAGGCTTTTCTATCATTCTGGGTTATTGAATGAACAGAATATTGGAGTCTCAACTGTCTTAAGATGAACATATTGGAAAAGATGGTAATAGACCATTTACTGTAATTCAGTTTGTCTTTTACTACTCAAGAACTTAGTCTACTCTGAACAAGGCAAGTGAGTGTAAGTGGAATTTAAAGTAATTAGAAGTGAGAAAATCATACAAAAAACAAAGGTATTAACAGTGACAAAGCAGCTAACTGAAAATACAAAAGCTATTTTGGGGAAAGAGTAATAAAACTACCAGATTTCCTTAAAGAATATTTTGAAAAAGTAGAAATAAATATTGAAAACAAGACAAATAAGGCTAAAGATATAGAACTTAATTGTATAGCAATGGGGAACCATGGAAGACTGTTTTAAAAAGGAATGACATCATTAAAATTATGTTATAGAAAGATTACTCTGTTGGCAAGGGAAAAAGACTAAACAAAAGAATTCATCACAATGCAGGGAAAATTTACAACATGATGGACTATGGGCCAGAATTCAGGCATTGTCACCCTTGCACTACATTCAATGAGTCAACAAATTTCATCAACTTGACTTTTTTTTTTTTAATTTGGGAAATGGAGGTGGTGAGACTTTAGCCAGCCATTAAAATAACTGGAAAGTGGCAAGATCTGGTACATAAAGAAGCACAATACAGTATTTTTCAGTACATACTGAATAGGAAGCCCTCATTAATGGAGCCCAAGCTAAAACATTATTGACTGAGTACCATGAGCAAAATTTGAGTCTGTTTCTATATCTGAAAAACTCATGTCTTTGTGTGTGCGCATGTTATTTTTTTAAAATAATTTCTTTACTTTTAATAATATTCCTGATATTTACTATATTTCCCACAACCATGCCAAGACCAGTTGACTTCTTAAACAACATAATCATCATTTTAGTAATTATTTATCCACAATTTTCATTCCTTTGATTCAAGCTTCCACCCTTTCTCCCTGGACATTTGTCAATCATCTCTTGAGAAGTATCTCTGTCTCCTTGACATGTCTATTATTACTCAACTAGTTTTGCATCCCAGTTTCTTTAATCCAGAACCTATCTAGGTTGAAAGCACATTTATAGATACATCAGCGAAAGAAAGTAAACATTAAAAAAAGAAATTATCATTAAAACAACTCTTGCTAAGAAGAGATAAACATTCCTTCTATTTATATTACCTTATCAAAAACATTCACAGACCTATTCCTAAATGCGATGTCAGTATGAACAGGAATGTACAACCTTCCTAGAGGAAGAGAGGCTCAGAAGAGCCAGTGATAATTCTGAAGAAAAGTGTTTTAACTGGGCTGAGTCCAAAGTCCAATAAAGGTGGTGTCCCCTGGAGGGGGTTTGCTGATGAGAATGAATAGCCCCAGGGAAAATGCTAAGTTTGCAGTTGGGGTGGAGAGTCTGAGAGAAATAAAAGGGACTGAAGGAGAAGGGGAAGAGAACCATCATGATGTAGGAAAAGAAGAATCAGTGGCAGAAAATGTAGACGCCAAGATTGAGAGTTTGGAAATCAGACACCAGAAATTTTTGAGCCACCAGGATATAGAGTTTCGGGTTGAGCTTTTTAGGAATTTTCAGTGACTTTGGGGCCAGCGACTTTGGAGGCTTTGCAAGTAGCCAAGCGATGGAAATAGTTCCCAGTTTTGTCTTTACTGCAGCCAAAGGAAGAAGGCAGAGGCCCATAGCAGTCGCCTTCCTAAAATGCGTGAGTGCAGTCTGTTGGGCCTTCTGGCTGCTGTAGTTGCTGTTTGCAATGTTGTTGGCCTGGTGCTGCTCTGGGACACCATGGCAGTTCCAGTAGCATCTCCAGTTGTGTTCTGTGTTGTCCTTGTGAGTTGGAACCTGGCCTACAGTCTGATTGTTGCGCGTCTGCAGAAGAAGGAAGACACCATTTTGGAAATGTGGCCTACTGTTTAGAAGAGGACCTCAACCTCAGCAGTGGCGGGAAGACGCCACCTTTGTTACTTTTCTGGGACTTAAAGGACTGGACATTGCTTTAAGTAAGGTCATACGGCCATATGTTAACTTCAGTAATTCTTTACTTTTCCCTGTTTGTTAAATAAATCCCAATGTTTTTGTAGTTACCTAAACCTGAGTAGTCTTACAAATGTGCACACTGGTGCAGAACCAATATAGTAACCGGTAAGCGTTTGGGGCACTGCCTTTGCCTATTTTTAAAGGACTCATTTTCCCTATGTCAGTGTGATCACCATTCTCTTCTGACCATAAAACAAAAACAAAAGATGAGACTGCCTACCAGACACATTATATTTTTAGATGATATATTGTTCATTATTTTTGCCATTTTATAAATAGTAATCATTGTTCTATTAAAATGATTTAAAAATGAAAAATACATAGGAAACTGGACAAGAATAATAGAGAGAATTTATTAAATGATAGATGTAGGCACTAGAGAGAAGACAGAATAAGAGTGTTTGGTACAAATTTTGGACACACCAGCCTCCCTGGGGGCAAGGGGTTAAGTCTCAGAACTATGAAGCTATAGGCAGCCACTGCAGCATGAGTTCGATTCCTGGCCAAGATGCTGACCCACATGGTGCAGCAAACCTCTCCTGTCTCGCCTGTTGCTCCCCTCAGCAAGTGTATCTCAGTGTATCAGCCTGTTCTACTACTCACTCGGTCTCTTGTGAATCCTCTTATGAATCCTCTTATGTGAATCCTCTTGTGAATCCCCTCCTGCCACACCTCTGGCCTGTACCCCAGCTCTTGTATGCATAAATAAATAAATCTTTAAAAAAAATTTTTGGACAATTGCTTATAATCTCTTAAAAACAAAAAAACGCAACAAAGGCTCATGTGCACGTGAGTACCAGGAGTAATGTTCCGGTGACCTCTAGAGTCAGCATAAAGGAGCTGACCAAATGGCTACTGTGAGTAGCCTGTTTTGATTCCACTGGATTTTCTAGAGAATTCTATAGCGGTATCTGCCAGAATCTGTCAATCAAAAGCAAGAAATTCCCTTCTGTTATTAATCTAGACTGCCCCCTCTTTTGAAATGTATACACATGTAGACACAGTGATTCCCACCTTTCTTTCCAGTTTAAAAAGAGCCGGAGGACAGGGGCCTCCCTGGTGGTACAGTGGTTTAAGTCACAGTACTGTGAAGCTATCCAGAGCCATCATAGCACAAGTTCAATACCCAGCAGCGAGCTTCCCACATAGCACAGCAGACCTTTCCTGCCTTACCCTCTGCTCCCCTCAGCAGTGTGTTTCAGTAGATCTGCCTGTTCTGCTCCCCACTCTGTCTCTGATGAATCCTCTCCCACACCTCCCACACTTCTGGTCTATACCCCAGCTTGTATGCATAAATAAGTAAATCTTAAAAAAAAAAAAAAAAGAAGCCTGAGAACAGAAAGCAAATACAAGTCATGTCAACTCAAGTGATACCATATGAGCAAGAAGTGGATCAGAAACACAAGAATCTGTTCCTTCTCATCTACAACTGAAAGTATAGAATCCGGGCCTCCCTGGTGGCGCAGCGGTTAAGCTCTGCGCTGTGGAGCTGTCGGTAGCTCGTGATGTGGGTTCGACGCCCAGCCGGGGAGAATCCCACATGGCAGGGCAGACCTCTCCTGCCTTGCCCGCTGCTCCCCTCAGCAGTGTATTTCTGATCTGCCTGTTCTGCTCCCCACTCTGTCTCTGGTGAAGCCTCTCGCCGCCCCACATCTCTAGCCTGTACCCCAGCTGTATTTATAAATAAACAAATCTTTAAAAAAAAATTTAAAAAAAAAGTAGAGGATCCAAGATAATATAAGCTGTCCTCTGATATCGTATGATAACAGTTATGTCAATACCAGGGAGCATAAAGAAAATATATATTTCCAGAACTGTGATGAATATTTGCATATTAAGGCAGAATAGGTAGATTTTCCAGGCTGAGCTGATGATTCAAAATAACTGGATACAACCTACTACCAGAGAATATACAGGGAATAAGAGATTTCACTACTCATCTAATAATAATAATAAAATTCTGTGATGATGATTACTAGTAGAACATATGTTAATGTTGGGCCTCCCTGGTGGTGCAGCGGTTGAGTGCTGCGCTGTGGAGCTGTCAGCAGCAGTGATGCGAGTTCGACGCCCAGCTGGGGAGATTCCCACATGGTGTGGGACCTCTCCTCGCCCGCTGCTCCCCTCAGCAGTGTATTTCTTTTTTTTTTAAACTTTTTTTTTTATTAAAGAATTTTATTTATTTATGTATACAAGCTGGGGTACAGGCCAGAGGCGCAGGGTGGCAAGAGGGTTCACCAGAGACAGAGTGGGGAGCAGAACAGGCAGATCAGAAATACACTGCTGAGGAGAGCAGCGGGCGAGGCAGGAGAGGTCTGCCGCACCATGTGGGATTCTCCCTGGCTGGGCGTTGAACTCGCATCATGCGCTGCTGACAGCTCCACAGCATAGCGCTCAACCGCTGCGCCACCGGGGAGGCCCAGCAGTGTATTTCTGATCTGCCTGTTCTGCTCCCCGCTCTGTCTCTGGTGAACCCTCTCGCCGCCCCACGCCTCTGGCCTGTACCCCAGCTTGTATGTATAAATAAAAAAATAAATCTTTAAAAAAAAAGAAAATATGTTAATGCTTACTGAGTACTTGCTATGTCAGACATAAGGTAAACTATTTTGCTTACATATTTATATCATGTGAAGGTGTTAATATTTTTTCCAGTTTACAAATGAGAAAACAAAGTCATAGATAAGTTACATAACATATAATGGTCATAAACACAATAATCAGTTGAATCAGGATTTGAAACTTGGCAACTTAATTCAGAGCTCGTTTTCATAATAACGAAACTCTAGTGTTTGCATTTAACATTTCTTCATTGACATATGAATACAAATATGAATATGGCAACTTAGAAATTCAAGAAAGTAGAAATATGTCATAAATCCAAAGCTCAAAAATTTTTTGCACCTTTATATTTCCTTTCACCTATAAGTTACATCTATAGATTTTAAAATATTTTAAATTATGTAACCAAATCTTAAATAACCATTTACTATAAAATGATTTTTAATTAAAATATTTTTCTGAAAATTGACATAGAGCATAATCTTTATTTAATAAGTATATTCTCTGGTTATAAACAATTGTTTATTTTTATGACATTCTTTCCTTATAGATAGTATACAGATTTTAAAACATAGCTACTTATTTAAAACAAAATATACTTATTTCCTGATTTATAGCTTTTCAACATATCTTTGCTACATCCTCTTGAAATATGAGTACTCAAAAGTGGATGTGCTGCTATCATTTTTACTATATGTATTGATATAATAAGCTGTCTTTGGGTTTTATACACTCTTTGAAAATGATACTTAAATTAAAAGAATATATTTTAATGTTTAATGTCATGTTAGATTGTATGATCAAATGAATGTCACTGAAATAGAATAATCAAAAAGGAGAAAATATGTTTTCCCTATCCATATATATGTAAGGATTAAAAAAAATAGTAAATATAAATGAAAAGAGACTGTGATATTTTCACAACCATCTTTTATCCCACATGTATTTACTGATCATTGGTTTATGAGATCAAGTACGTATTCTGTAGGGAGCAAGGCCTTGAGAAACGGGCATCTATTTGGGTTTGGCTATGTATTTCATTTATTTGATCCTGAAACTCACACTGATATGGAGGATAGAATTAAGCAACACTATAATCACTCCAATCTAAAGAAGCCCACAAATAGCTAATCTTGGATATGGTTAAACTTACAAATAAAAGAAGAATATGAAAGCAATGGGTGAGTATAGGTCATTGGCCATATATAGTAATATTATCCACTCTGTATCATGCGAGGTGAACTAAGACCAACTCCCAAAGATAGCTTTTGAAAATAATATTTTGAAGTAGGAAGCAAAGGATGTGTGTGCTTCATCATAAAGAAATAACAAAATAAACAACAATAAACTAATATAATACAAACAGGACTCTTATAGGTACTATCATTCTATTTAGTCCCAAAGTGGGCATACTGGATTTCTAGTAGAACAATATAATATAATACACAGATTTTCCTCTTTTGATATGTTTGGGGACACAACATGATAAATAGCCCATTTAATGTGAGCATATTTATCAAGGGCACCCAAGGATAGATGTAGTTTCTGACAAATAGCCAAACAAATTTTATTCCATTTGTGATAAAAAAAGATGATTAGAACAAACCTTTAAGGGATATTTCAAATCATTTTATTGCAAAATGAGAGGTTTCAGGATGCCATTTTTTTTTATTTTTGCTTAATTCAAATCTGCATGTCCTAGGTAATGTTCTGACTTAATAGCATCATGTATGAGTATAATCGAGAGTTTTACTTCACTTTAAGTGCTATGTGAATAAAGTAAGATGTGACTGCCAAAAATCAAAGACAATCTGAAGTGAAATCAGCAGAAATATATTGTCCAGACTGAATGAAATGATGCTTGCTCTGAAAGTTCCGAGGCAATAATGGAGAAATCTTAATTGAGACAATAGCACTATTACTTTATTCGTTTTCATGTGTTATAAACATTCAATTAAGTTTGCTTGGTTCTGGGCCTCCCTGGTGGCGCAGCGGTTAAGCACTGTGCTGTGGAGCTGTCGGCAGTGGCGATACGAGTTCGACTCCCGGCCAGGGAGAATCCCACATGGTGCGGCAGACCTCTCCTGCCTCAACCGCTGCTCCCCTCAGCAGTGGATTTCTGATGTGCCTGTTCTGCTCCCCACTCTGTCTCTGGTGAACCCTCTCGCCGCCCCACGCCTCTCTCCTGTACCCCAGGTTGTATGTATAAATAATAAAATAAATCTTTAAAAAAATATAAAAAGTTTGCTTGGTTTCATAGTACAAAGAATATTCAGTCAGAAGTTATAGCTTAAAGTCAACATTCCAAAAATTGGAAATTTTTGAAAGATCAAGTCATCTGCATGAAACTACAGAAAGTTCCCCTGATACTACATGTGCTCAGACAACATGTATTTGAGAAACTGAACAATTTCATACTTGCAGAAAGGTAGAATGACAAACAAGTTTATAATATTCATGCTAGATTGACGTTATGAAAGGAAAACGATTTATCTTATTGCTCTATTGCACAATGTACATTGTTGTATGTACAATGGCTGGCTCTAGGGAAGGAATGACTTGTTTTTCTACTAAATTATACTAATAACATATATGGGAATGTCAGTTCTCATTTCCTTAACAGTTCCATTCCGGGGGAAAAAAAATCTTCACAATTTCTGTTATCCTTCATTTTTAGCATTTTTTTTAAATTATAATTTACAGGTCATTAAATACACCTATTTTAATGTACAAGTCAATATTTTGTAATAAGCATACATAATGGGGCCTCCCTGGTGGCTCATTGGCCACTGTGACACCAGTTTGATGCCTGGCTGTGGAGAATCCCACATGGCACAGCAGACCTCTCCTGCCTCGCCCGCTGCTCCCCTCAGCAGTGTGTTTCTGTCGATCTGCCTGTTCTGCTCCCCACCTGTCTCTGGTGAACCCTCTCACCGCCTCACACCTCTGGGCCGCAACCCAGCTTGTATGCAAAAATGAAATAAATCTTAAATGAAAATAAATAAACATAAATAATCATTCAATCATTGCTAAAACCCAATTTTAAAACACTCACACAACCAATACCATCCCTGTTGTTAATTTGCAGTCAAACAATCCTTACTCTCACCCCCAAACCCAAGGAATCACTTACCTATCTCTACGGATGTTTTTTTTTCCTGAAAATTTATTTTAAATGAACTCATATGGTTTTCGGCCTTTGATCTGGATTTCTTAAGTTAGCAAAATTTCTTTTAAAGATTTATTCATTTATGCATTCAGGAGCTGGGGTGTAGGCCAGAAGTGTGGGGAAAGGTGAGAGAATTAACCAGAAAGAGCAGGGAGCAGAACAGGGGCAGATGGACTGAAGTACACTGCTAAGGGAAGCAGCGAGGAGACAGGAGAGGTCTGCTGCACCATGTGGGAAGCTCTCTGGCTGGGAATCGAACTTGTGCTGCAGTGGCGCCGCATAGCTTCGTAGTGCTGACACTTAACCCGCTGTGCCACCAGGAAGGCCCAGCAAGATTTTTTTTTTTTAATCTATACCCTACCATAGCATTTGTAATTCATTTGATTTATATCACTGAATAATTTTCCATCGTTTGGGTATACCATATTTTGTTTATCCAGACACCAGTTTATATGTGTTTGGATGTTTTCCCCATTTTTTTGACTATTATGAATAAGGTTGCTGAGTGATGCACACATCTTTGTGTGGACCCTAGGACTGGAATCGCCAAGTCATGTTATACTTAACATTTTTTAAGGAAACTGTCATACTATTCTTCAAAGAGGATATATCATTCACATCCCCACCAAAAATGTAAAAAATTCTTGATTATGTACATGCTTCACACAGGGTTGTCTGCCTTTTTTTTTTTAATTTAATAATTCAGGTGAGGAAAAGTGGTATCTTAGTGTGATTTGAATTTACATTTCTCTAGTTATTAATAATGTGTACCATAATCATCTTTCCATGTGATTATTAGTCATTTAAGTACCTTCTATGTCTGTTAAAACATTTTGCTCATTTTTAATGGAGGTTTGTCTTATTATCATAAATTTTCACCACTTACCATTCCTGAAAATTAAGATAAAAATGATTTGCAAATATTGTCTCCATGTATTTTAATTTTTCAGTGTTATGAAGTACAAAAATCACGTTCTTTTTAATTTTGAAGAATTCAAATTTATCTTTTAAAATAGTTTATGATTTTAGTATAGAATCTCAGAACTTTTGATCTAACTGAAGGTCACAAAGATTGTCTCCTATATTTTCTTCTAAAAGTGTTTTGTATTATAAATTACATTTTGGTGCACGATCCATCCATTTTGAATTAAAAAGTTTACATAGTGAGAAGTAAATGTGAAATTCATCTTTTTGCATGAGGATATCCAGTTTTCCCAGTAGCGTTCATTGAAAAATGTTATCCTTCTTTCAGTGAATTGCCTTAGCACCTTTGTGGAAAATTAATTTAAGTAGAAGATGATGAATTCTACACACTATGAATATCTTGGCATCATTTTTCTCTAAATATAAATTATATTTTCCAAAAGAAGCCAAGAAAATTAACAAATTAGCCATACTATTTCTCTGGTATCCATGAGAGTTTCACAAATGACACAGTAACCTGGGGTCTAGAAAGAAACCTGCCTTCTCAAAATTAAGTCTTTAGTTATTTGCCACTAACTGGTGAAAGGAATTGGGAAAATTATTTTAAAGATAATTTTTCAACAAAGATTGATCTTTTTAGTGTATTTTTTGAATAAACTTAGCTTGAGGGTTCTCGGTTCATTTATTTTTGCTATTGTTTATAGACACAGGTTTTACTGAATCCCTGCTGTATTTCACTAGATTTCCTTATTGCACTTATCCTTTGGTAGGTTAATTATGTGTTGACACAGTTTGTACTAAAAGTTGTAGACCATATGGTAATAAGAGGACAGGGCATGTTGAAGAGTACTTTTAAAAATATTTTTGTTAAGAGCTGCTACTTGTGGTTGCCAAGTAAGAGGTAGTACCCAACTTAAGATATTCCTCTGGGAATAGAAGGTGATCTTTAATATTACAGGCGAGAAAGCTGACTCTGAACTACTGTTATAGCAACTTAATGGTTCCCAGTGGGAAATAGTTACAGGATTTATTTCTTACATGCTGATTTGGGGAAAAGTCATGCTTGCACCCATGTCATGTATAAAGAATTTATTCGGAATAAACTTTTCACTGATAAATTGAATGTTCTGCATAAAATTGACTAGTGAGATAAGTAAAAAAATAACTTATTACTTTAAATATTAGTGTTTTAAGCCCAAGAAAAATAAAATTTTATATGAGAAATCTATACGAGTATTAAATCAGTTAAGAAGTCAAATAAAGCAATGGGAAAACCAGGAAAAAAAAATAAAGGAGGGAGGGAGAGAGGAGAAAGAAGGTAAGAAGGAGAAAGGGGAGAAAGCTAGGGAGGACTGGGGGGAAGGAAGGAGGGAGGTAGCATTGAAAGAAGGAAGGGAAGAGTAAGGAAGGGAGGAAGGAAAAAGAAATGAAAGAATGATAGCTACAATGTTTGGCAATGACAAGAATTTTGCAGGTGTTGTAAGTTGCAAAATGGCTGCAGTCGTAGCTCTTGTTTTGTACACATCTTTCTGTATCCACACATCAGTGGCTTCCACTTATTCTGATTCTTGTCTTGAATATATGACATTGTGTCTGCAAAATATAGTAGCAAAAATGACACAAGTGATAGCATGAAAATCTGCCTGTTCTGCGCCCCACTCTTTCTTTGGTGAGTCCTCTCACCTCCCCATGTCTCTGGCCTGTACCCCAGCTTGTATGTATAAATAAATAAATCTTTAAAAAAAAAAAAAAGAAAAGGACTTGAAATTATAGTTGTCCACTTGCTGTGTTTAGGGCCTCCACAAACTCTACCTTGTGAAACAGATACAGTTTCATTTTCTAGTCAATAGATACTACATGCAGAATAAATTCATACATATGACACAAAAACTGAGGCATCTTAGAACAGCTATCCTCAACTGAGTCACCAGCAGACTTACAAGCAATGGTGGTCACATCATTTGAATCTTATCCAGACTATAGGAGCTATACCTCACCCCAAAACAAACTTTTGACTTACAGAACTATGACTTAGATAAATGGCTGCCACATCAATTGCTGTAATAATTAGGTTACTATATTTTTTATGTATCAAATGTTTGCTTGAGTTTCTTATTTCCAGTAAATATAAAAGGATATTATAAGTTTTGTAAAGATCAATAACCTATATACTGATTTTGAGAAAGTACCATTTTTAAACTTATCAGTTATTTGATAATTTGACTGATAATTTTAATATTGACTGCATTGTGACATTGTAGAGCAAAATGTGTTATCTTTCTCTTAGAATATTCTAAGTTCCCATATACATAGAACCATCAATAATCATAAGATTTCATGGCCAAGCAAAATTAAGTGGCAGAAAAATTTCCTTTAACAGACTCTAAATTCATGACCACAAAACAATAATAGTGATAGCATCATACTATATTGTTTATTTTTGTATGTTGAAAATATCAATTTAATTATATTCAAACTTAAAATATGTTGTTATATTTTTTAATCGTATAGTGCACATATTGGAAGGGGAAATTATTACTTGAATTTTTCCAGCCACTTAGTAAGAATTACATGGAAAGGGAAAAATTGTGTATTTTCACAGTTAGAAGGAATGGTGAAGAATGACAATGTGCATTTGGCATACCTGTTATTTTAGATGTGTAGAATGGCATCAAAACAAATCATTTCCTTGTGTATTATGAAATAGCAGCTATATTTTTCTCAAGTCTGATCACGTTCAGTTTACATTTGTACTTTGGCAATAAATCACCTTCTTTAGAATGTACCTTTTCCTTTCATTTCCCCACATTATTTACATTCACTCAAAATTGCCTCCTTGAAAATCATTTCCAATCTCTTGAATTTTAAGATAGATTGTACTAATCAGCTATTAGCTATCTGAAAATACTTGTGGAAGGAATAAATTTTAGGAAAACACAGTAAGAGAGATATAGCGAGTTCAAAGGAAAAGAACAGACTGAAAATAAAAATGCACTTGTTCTGGTAGCAGTTTAATAAGAAATACAATTGATTACTCACTAAATATCTATTCCATGCCATCAAACCAATAAAGGTAAAATGAGCAAAAAATGGGAGATGTGAAGAAAAAGGAGAGTATGTATAATTCAATGTGTTTACATGTTTTTGTTTGTATGTTTTATACAAATAACACTAATATAGATTGCACTAATAAAAGCATACAAAATAGTATGTAACTCTGAATCTCAATATATTGGGATTCTCTCACAAAAGACAACATGTCATTATGTTCAATATTACTTTCTATAGAAAAACCTGAGTTCTTATAGTTCAGTTTTTCTCCTTATTTATCCAAAGAATAGTTTTCTGTACCAAATAAGCCAAATTTATGATTTTTTTCCAGTAGGAAATTGATAGAAAAAAATCATAGGAGCCCTATGTATTTGATCTAGGAGAAAAGAAAAAATGAGCTTCTCTAACATCCTCAATGTTTATAAAATCCATACAGCAAGTGTTCCAGAGTCTTACAAATAATCTATATCTCTCAGGTCATTCAGTTTTTCACCTCAAGAACTAAAAGAAAACTACAAGCTTTCAAGATTAACCTCTGCATGAAGCCAATGGCAAGACCAGTAGTTTCATATGAATCACCTTGAGTAGCTCTTTTGATTTTAAAGAACAAACATTGAAAATGAAATATTTCACATTTTATCCCTAACAATGGAGCCATTTTCATATATTTGTGAAATTCTATTTTTTTTATTTGTGAGTAAATTGCTCAAAATCATTCACTCCTCAGCTGTAACATAATTACAGACCTCTAGCCACTGCCATTATGATAGGCAGAGCTGCCTATGTGAAGAGACCCCACCATGAAATTAATATTAAACTTCATCACATGACTCTTTTTTGGCCAATGGGATATTGATGGAAATTATGTCAACTGCCTCTAGTTTGGAGTCCTTGGCTTCCGCCTTCACCTAAGAATCATATTATAAAATTTAGAGATACCCAATTCATTATGATTTCTGGCTTCTAACACAGAACAGTCATAGTGAATTCTGAAACAGCAATAAAACTTAGATATAAGTCACTGATATGTTGAGGACTGCTTCTCAGCATAACACAACTGAAGAAAAAATACTCAAGAAAAGATGAATTTTCTGGAAATTTTATTTTGTATCGTTGAAATGATGATTTTTATGGGTTAATTTATATACTTTGAGTTTTTGTAAATATAACTCTTCTTAATATCAATGAATGGAGAGTATGGAATCTACTTAACCTCACTCAGACAGATACACAAAGGGAAATGTGTGTATGTGTGTTATGTTGGATAGAAATTGCTGATATGTAATACATTCACAGTAAATTAGGACATACTCTTGAAATTGGGAACAATGATATGATAAGAGCAATCTGAAAAGTATGTCTATTAATTCTCTCTTAAATGGTAAAAATATGATGCTTAATATGTGTACTTACAATTACACTTTTAAAAAAATGTTGATTACGCAAATTTTGGAATAAACATGAGAATATTGAGAATATTGGAATTGTCAGTTGATTATAAGCCTGGTTTGAAATACAGTATTTTGTTTTACATTATGGCTTAACCTTAAAATTTATGTAAGTCTAAATTCCAAAACTCTGATAAATTATTCATTTACACTGAAAAAATTCAAAAATAGTAAAGTGAATATAAAACCTCTGAAAAAAATGAAACAATGGTGAAAACAAGGGATAGGTATGAGTCACTAAAATCATTTACACCTTAATGGTCTACTTATTAGGCTTTCTATTCATTTTGAAGGAAATATCAGCATTGTCTCATTTTAATATCATAAATTTTATTGGGGAATGTGAGTTATGGCTACTGCATTTAATTACACTTATAGCTAAATTGTCATTCCAAGATGGAATTTATTAATGAATGAGGATGAACTGAATAAAAACTAATGGTGGAAAGACACTGAAATTTATCTTCAACTCTGGGTGATTCAACGTATTTACCAGTAAACAGTAGCTATGTGCCTGTTCTTGTATGGATACAGTGAGAATAGTTTGGAAATATATAAAATAGCCGGAAGATAAATAGATGGATAGATGATATAGTTAGATGTATATTTCTGTGCCTCTAAATGAAGCGTATGTGCCTGAAGGAAATTGTGACAGTTAATGATTATTTAAGTATTTTAGAGATTGAAATAATGGAGGATTATCAGAGAGGCCAAGACCTTGTTAGGCCAATAAAATACTGAATGGATAAATCGGCTAAGTTTGATGGTAGTATCAGGATAGGTATTTTGGAGATTATTCTGTAAAAATGATTATCAGAAGAGAGGCAGAAGTGAATATAGGATCAGAGCACTTGAAACTGATTGGTACAAAAGAAGATTCTGAGTGTGAGGTTCTTAACTTTAGAAACCAACGAATGGATCACAAACCAATTGCTCTGGGACTATGTCCCCTAATGCCTAATAAAACCGCCCTATCAGAAATAATAGTAACATTTTCAAAGACCTGATGTCCTCACATGGAAGTCAAGGAAAATATATTAACCATGAATAGACCATTGGTTTTCTGTTCTTTCTGCCTCTTCCGCATCAGTTGAAGAGGAAGGGCCAAGGAGGCATTGGAAGAAAGTAAACAGTTTTGATATAAAGTTTGAACTTTTCCTGATTGGGTTTAAATTCTGTTTAAAAATAAATACACAGTTAGGTGTACTTGCTTGTGGGGTGATGTGATTATATACAACTGTAGAGGTATGAATGCATACTCCTAAGTCATATACATATACAGTGTTGTAAACCAAAGTTACCTCAATAAAAGAGAACACAATTAAAAAAGTAAAATAAGGGCCTGGTAGTACAGAGGATAAAGACAGTGCTATCAAGCTGTTGCCAGCCACTGCAGCATGAGTTCTTTTTATTATTATTATTGTTATTGTTATTATTTATATCTCTTAATTATTGTGTATTCCCTGTACGTTACCCCCACCAATTCACCCATGAACCATCACCATAGGCCGTTGTGCTCTTCTCTCCCCCATTTTGAGCCCTTATCCTCCCCCTCCCTCACTAAATGTCTCTCTCTTATTTGGTTCCTCTATATTCCTGCTGTAAGTGAAACATTCTATATTTTTCTCTTTCCTTCTGGCTTATTTTGCTGAGAATGATCCCTTCTAGCTCCATCCACATTGCTGCAAATTGCATGTGTTCATATTTTGTGATTGCAGCACAAGTTCTTTACCCAGCCAGGAAGCTGACCCAACTGATGAGACAGGCCTCTCCTGTCTCGCTTGCTGCTCCTCTGAGCAGAGTGTTTTGGTCGATCCACCTCTGCCTGTTCTGAATCCTCCCACCCCCCCCCACCTCTGACCAGCACCCCACTTCTTATATGAATAAATAAAAATAAAACTTAAAAAAAAAAGGTAAAATAAAACAAGTATGTCTAGATAGCCTATGGGTGCAAGGTTAAATCATACACAATGTGCTCATCTCATAGCGATACCAGCCTACACCAGTGAAGAGAAATGGATTCATATGCTAGCCTAAGTCACTAAGGAAATAAAAATACATTTATACACCTCTGCTTTTTTTGTTATAGTATCTCAATTTTGTTCACAATAAATCGTTTAACTGCCTACTCTGTTTCAGGAACTGTGATTAGCCCTGAAAGTATAAGATGAACATTGTTCCTTCACATAGCTTAAACTGATTTCTTTTCAGTCCATAAATATTTATTGAGTATCATGAATATCTATTGTAGGATATTAGCTTACCTCTCACAGGCACTGTCTCATGGGTCGGTCTCATACTTGTCATCATTTCTCCTTTGGGATTGCACTCACCATTTGTGTTCTGCCTTAGAAAATTAAATAATCTACTAACACAACTTGTGGGTAAGATTGCTATTCCTCTGGTTGAAGCCCTTTCTGCATTAAATACTAAAAGTATAATTAAACAGTACAACTATTCATAAGAATGATAGCATATATTTGACAGGAATAAACATGAGTAGGTGGAACATTAGCAGGGCTAATTAGAAATATTTTCTTAGGCTTCCCTAGTGAGGCAAGGGTTTAAGTCTCAGCACTATGAAGACTTAAGCAACCACTGCAGCATGAGTTCAATCCCTGACCAGGGAGCTGACCCACATGGCACAGCAGACCTCTCCTGCCTCGCCCGCTGCTCCCCTCAGCAGTGTCTTTCAGTAGATCTGCCCGTTCTGCTCCCCACTCTGTCTCTGCTGAATCCTCTCACCCCCACACCTCTGGCCTCCACCCCAGTTCTTGTATGCATAAATAAATAAATCTTTAAAAGAAAAAAAGAAATATTTTCCCAACTGTGTCAGTAAACCTCTCTTTGGTGGATATTGTAGGACATCATCTATTTACTCATGTCTTCCTTCCTTTGGTTGAAACACTTATCCTTCCAGTGACTAGAAGCACCATAAGTCAACAAATCTCAACTGAGTCATTTCTCTTGGAAACACCATAAGCAAAAGTGGACTGTGTAGCCCAGTGGGCAGTCCATATCTAATGACTGGTTTTATATCCTACATTTGTGCAGCTCCAGTGTTCTTCATGCACCTAACTCTGACCTTTGGTGAAATTCCACTGCAATTCAACTTCTACTTCTGTTCAATGCTACATTATTTACTTCCCACAGGTATTGAACTTGAGATGGCTTCCCAATAAACTTCATAGATGCAAATCTGTTCAGGATCTGCTTCCTAGCAACCTAGACAACCCCCCTCCCTCTTGATAGGCCTCCTTTAGGCAAAAAGAAAACAAAAAATTATTAGGTGAAAGGGTCGTGCAATTTCCATTAACAGGCAGATATGAACAGGTGAAATATGTTGACCTATTGTATCCTCCTGACATTTACAATAACATTCCTAAACCCCATCAGTTCATATAGTCAGCAACCTTTAGATTATTACACCGACAATATACCGGTTCTATAATAGAGGTTTATGGGTTTCTTTTCAACAATCTATAACTAGGAATTTGGGGTGTTGTGCTTGAATGCCTTTTGTCTTATGGGCTTACTTCACTTTGTTTACTCTAACCTTGAAATATTTGTTAAAATTATGTGAAATAGGAACCCAAACATAAAATACTTCAAGAAAAAAACAAGGTTTTGTTTCCTTCAGTCTTTAACATGTGACTTCCAATGTCTCCACAACACACCATACTAATCAGTCAGATGCATAAAAAAGCATAGTGAAGAGTGTTGAGGGTTTGCTGCACAGTGGGTTTGCTACACAGCAGGCCTGCTGTGGATTGCATAAGGCTTATTAGATGCCATTGAATGAATTTTTTTACATGGGCATGCTAAATTCCAGAAGACTCTTGAGAATGAGACTTGATGTAAAAGGAGAAATCTTGATGCAAGTGTATCCAACCCCTAAGACATGAAAATGGAGCGAGCATCTGTGCTGATAGCCAAACAGAATGTGGGGTGTTCACACATGATGAGTCTCCTAGAGTATCAACTGTATTAAATTACCAGGGACACAAGTAAATATGCTGAGTAATCTGAGCATCACCTTCAAGGAGATAATAAATCACTGATTCTAATCATGGATTCCTGGTGAAAAAAAAATGTTAGTTATTCTGGAATCATCTTAATCTGTGTCTTCCCTTGCACTGAAAAGTGATGGGATTTTTTTGGTTTTGTTTTTCTTTCATTTTTTAAAAAATTCTATGCTAAGTAAAACTTATGAATGAAAAAAAAAAACACACCAAGGTTGTATTGCAAGATTTGGAGAGAGGGAGTTCTGTGAGAGAGAACAGTGGAAATGATTAATAATGTTCTTGAATGTGACTATTCCTCTGGCCCTACCACCAAAAACACTCGACTAGGAAGTCTTTCTGAATGGAGTAAGATATTTTACCCAGAAAGTGTGAACTATAGTTTAAGAGATATTCATTTCCCCTCTGTCCCTTGTTATATAAGATATTTACTTCTGCTCTCCATTGGAGGTATATGATGGTTCCAGTCAATGCAATCTTAGCAAATCGGATAGAAGCAAAGACTGCAATTATTTTTTTGCAGTGAAATTGTCTGCTTGTGTTTCTATCCTTCTCCTGTTAAAAAAAAAAGTGAGACAAGAACAGAAAAAATCCTCTTGAGTCCTTAGGAGGATTCTATTCTTTTTTTTTTAATATTTATTTATGCGTAAAAGATGGGGTATAGGCCAGAGGTGTGGGGGGTGAGAAGATTCACCAGAGACAGAGTGGGGAGCAGAACAGGCATATCGACTGAAATACACTGCTGAGGGGAGCAGTGGGTGAGACAGGAGAGGTCTGCTGCGCCATATGGGAAACTCCCCCTGGCCGGTATCGAACTTGTGCTGCAGTGGCTCTGGATAGCTTCATAGTGCTGAGACTTAACCTGTTGTGCCATCAGGAAGCCCGAGGACTCTTCTTGACCAAACTTTTAATAGTCTTCTCTAATTCTGTATGTGTTCGCTTGGGTCTCCTTATTGGCTTGCTGAACCCAGTTTTAATCAAGAATCCTGCTAATACAATTGAATGAGAATCTCTCTGCCTCTCATATACATTAAGTGCTTCTTTCTCCACAATTGATATCGAATCATGTTCTTCTGCCTCCTCACCTTTCATCTTAACTCATTGGAATTTTCCATCCATTGACTTGTCACCATGCCTGTTGGCTGTACATATGCAGGTGATCTTTTTATATTCAAATTGAGTTTAATTTCCCCTTATATTACAATGACCTTAAAGAATGCCTTCCTTCACTATTTAAATAGTTTGATGCGGTGTTTCTTTTGTACTTAACCATTGATCATGAGTAATACATGGGGTAGTGAGAGGCAACCCAAATCATAGAATTTCAGCTTAAAACTGCCATGCTGACTTTCAGAGCTGTAGCCTGAAGCTGAGATGTCTCAACTTGCTAGAGATCTGTAATTGTACAAGTGGAAAAAAATACTTGTTCTGTGCCACTGAGTTATAAGGGAGTTTTGTTCCCAGTGGTGGCTTATTGATATAGATAGATACATGACATACTGATGAAGATTTGAAGAAATGTTTTTGTTTTATGATCAAATGGAACTGAAAAGTATATTGGAATTTCCCTATGAGATATTATAAGAAATACTCATTACTATCAGTTTAACATATAGACGGATGCTAAAAAAGTAATGTTTTTCAATAACATTCTTTTTTTTTTATTTTTTTTTAAAGATTTATTTTTAATTTATACATACAAGCTGGGGTACAGGCCAGAGGCGTGGGGCGGCGAGAGGGTTCACCAGAGATGGAGCGGGTAGCAGAACAGGCAGATCAGAAATACACTGCTGAGGGGAGCAGCGGGCAAGGCAGGAGAGGTCTGCCGCACCATGTGGGATTCTCCCCGGCCGGGCGTCGAACTCGCGTCGCCGCTGCCGACGACAGCTCCACAGCGCAGCGCTTAACCGCTGCGCCACCGGGGAGGCCCCTCAATAACATTCTTGTTGTGAATCCCTGGGGAAGAGAATCTCAGATCTTTAATTCCAGAAAATTTTGGATGCTTCTATAAATATTTCATGAGATAAGAGTCTTTTGATGCATCATAATTTTGGATATTTGAATAGTTCTTTTGAAGTATTTAGGTAAATACTTTTATGAAAAGTAAAATTTATTTGAATTTTATTTTGGCACATTATAATCAGACGGACTACAAACTAACTGATCTTTAGTAAATACCTTAATATTTATCTGGTATCAGGCTCTTCATTACGAAGACAAGGGAATTTGGATAGTATTATTTTATCATCTTCTCCATGTCAAGGAATCCATGATTTTTAGTATTTATTCTGAGCAGCTGCTAAATGTAGAATAATTGATTATATGTGGATACAAAGATAGGTAATCTGGGGCCTCCCTGGTGGTGCAGCGGGTTAAGTGCAGCACTATGAAGCTATCCAGAGCCACTGCAGCACGAGTTCAATACCCGGCCAGGAAGTTTCCCAAGTGGTGCAGCAGACCTATCCCACCTCACCCACTGTTCCCCTCAGCAGTGTACTTCAGTAGATCTGCCTGTTCTGCGCCCCACTCTGTCTCTGGGTGAATCCTCTTACCACCCCACACCTCTAGCCTACACCCCATCTTGTGTGCATAAATAAATCTTTTTTTAAAAAGAGGAAATCTAACCGTAATAGTAGAGTATGGTTAGGAAAAAACAAAGTCTTTATACAAGATAATGAATAGGGTGAGTTAATTGTACAGAATGGAAGAGATTATATATGTCTTTTGTACCCTGTGAAGGGAAATACATCTGGAGTAGAATAAAGGAGCAAATCACAATGCCCAAAATGCTTTGCATTCATTGAAGGAAGATAAAATAAGAACAGCTAGTGGTTGAACTGTGCTCTCTTGGCTGGAAAAAAGGATTCTTTATGTTCACTCAGGTTTGGTAACATACCTGGAATTTTAATACATCACAGTCAAACTGTACTATTGATATTTCTGCTTAATGAAGTGTCCTTTATTGAGAATTCTGCCATTTGTAGTCTCAGATCAAAAGAAAGGTAAACTCAATTTTTATGTTTAAAGAACAAGGTTATTATCTTTTCTTCCAAAAACTTGTTAGGATAGTAAATTATTCAATAGGTCCGAATAATGAGTTTTCTTTTTTTTTTCCTGTGATGTGTTACATTCATTAGCTTTGAACCATTTTCCTAATGCAATTATTGTTTGCACGACAGAATTACAGGGATATTGAAGAAATGAAAAATCTGTTGATTGATGGTAATATTCTAATATGTCATTAATTAATAGTATATATAATAGAAGAGATGCTTCTATTTATCTGCCAGGACTTAGCACAAAATATGTAATTGGAAAATAGTTTAAGATATTGACACTTGTTTCCCAAAAAGAAATAAGAGGATACAAGTTATTGCTCATGAATTTTACTTGTAATGGTTAAATTCTTCATTATATAGTTTTAATGTTAATTTCTGTTCAATTCTGCCACATAATCCAAAGATTATTGTTCCTATATCCCAGAAGTTTAGAAATAAATTTTGTAGTATCCCCTACATGTTTACAGCATTTAAAGGAAGTTGCACCTCATTCGCTGATTTCACTGTCTGATCACATACGTGACTGTGATGAATATGCATATGCAACCCCTGAGTACCTTTTCTTTGACCTGATTCTGGGAGTGATGAGAGCAGTTTTCAGCTGTCAGCCTCTTTCTTAAATCACTTCAGCCACAGTCATCTCATCCAGAAGACAAAACTCTTCTATGGGTGATGATTTCACTATCCAGTAGTGACGGGAGTAAAAAGGTTAAGCCATTTTGAACAAATACGGGACCTTTAGTCAAACTATTTGGACTTCAAAATATCCCCTTGCATTCGTATGAGCCTATTGGTCAGTCATAGACACTGTTGAAATTTTCTTTCTGAAAATTCTACTTTTTTCTCATTTTTTCTTTTTTTTTTTTTTAAAGATTTATTTTTTTTTTATTTATACATACAAGCTGGGGTACAGGCCAGAGGCGTGGGGCGGCAAGAGGGTTCACCAGAGACAGAGCGGGTAGCAGAACAGGCAGATCAGAAATACACTGCTGAGGGGAGCAGCGGGCAAGGCAGGAGAGGTCTGCTGTGCCATGTGGGATTCTCCCCGGCAGGCATCGAACTTGTGTCGCCGCTGCCGACAGCTCCACAGCGCAGCGCTTAACCGCTGCGCCACCAGGGAGGCCCTTTTCTCATTTTTTCCATAAGAATTGATTCCAAGAGCACTTCCTAATAAATATTCTACACAATAATCTCCAACTCAACATTGTTTCCTAGAAAACCCAACCTCTGGGAGTTAATGTCAAAGTTGTATAGGAAATAGGTAATGAGATAAAAGTTTGGAATAGGGTCACTCAGTATGAGAATGAAGTTAGAATCCCTCACTGCTGGCAGATGGAACACAGATTTGGACCTTCCCCTGATGGGAAATTGGATGATATAGCTTGGGTGGAAATTCATTAACTACAATGATGTAACAGGAAAGCTATATTGAGAATATATTAACCATAAGGACAATGACATTGGATGGACATGGATACATTGCTGGGGAGATAAAGATCATACAAGGCTGTAATAAATTAACAAGAAATTTTACACCAATTATGAAATTGGTATAACAAGTGGTCTTTAATCCCATATTCTCTACAATGAAAAGGTGGATAAATTGAGGAATATTTTCCAGAATTTAGTGTACACATTCAAGTATGGTAGTTTTTTGTAGGAAGAATTTGCAGTTCCTTGATGCAAGATATGAAAGCAAGAGTTCCCTGCTTTAAGGCAGGTTTCATGCTTCACCAGGACAATGTGTTTCTGTCCCACAATTTTGCTGGTTTATAGGATGTGAGCTGTAGAAGGGGGGACACTTCCATCAGGAGACACAACAAGAGACCCACCTAAATTTACAACTGCTTTATATTTTGTGTTCAAGTGTAAGTAGGAATGAACAAATCTTTTTATATGTGGGATTAATCCTAATCACTGTAAGAGAATGGATTACTTTCAAACAAACAAACAAACAAACAAAAAAAAGTAGTCAAGATAATATGTTCAAAATACAGGTAATATAATTGGGGTCCTTTCCATACCTGCTTGTCCTATTGTTATGTTAAGCAGGCATGAGCAGTAACTTTACCTTCAGAATGACATGGTAATCAAAGGTTATATCTTAATGTGCTAATCTCTGGTGTCTAAAATCTCCTACACTAGTTCCAACTCACTAAATATAAATGCATATGCATGTGTATATATATTTAATTTATGTTATGTTTTATGTGGTCACATTGATTTACAGCATTGTATATGAATTATAGGTATAGGATCACATCCTACAGGTCTGTCTATGTTACCACAATACACCCACCACTTAGGCAACAAAAGTCCTCCACCTTAATCTATTGTGCCCTCTCCCCATTTCGCTAGCTCACTCTCTCGCTCTCTTTCTCTTTCTGCCTCAATTATTCAGTTAGATTATTATAATTGGTTATTTGTTTGCTTTCATTTGAACCTTTGTTTTGTTTCTCCGCATTCCACATATAAGTGAAAGGACCTGGTGTTTGACTTTCCCCTTTGATAGCATGATCCCTCCAATTCCATCCATGCTGTCACAAATGGCAAGAGGTTATTTATAACTAAGTAATATCCCATATTATATGTATACCACATCTTCCTAAAACATTCATATGTCTTCTGGCACTTAGGTTATTTTCATAACTTGGCTATTGTAAATAATGCTGCAATGTGCATATGTCCCTTCAAACTAATGATTTTGCATTCTCCAAGTATATGCCTAGGAGTTGAATTGCTGGATCAGTATAGCAGATCTATTTCTAATATTTTGGGTAATGTCTATAATGATTCCACCGGAGCTGGACAAGACTAAATTCCCACCAAACTGAACAAAGATTCCTTTTTCTCCACATTCTCACCATAACTTACTGTGTCAGGTAAAGTTATAAAATAAATAAAACCCAAATTAAAAAAAAATCTTTATTTTCCAGAAAGAAAAGGGGTAGAGGGATGGGTTAATTAGGTAAAAGGGGTCAACTTTATGGTGGAAGATGGAAACTAGACTTTCAGTGGTGATCACAACATAATAAAGATATAGATAGATTGACTGATAGATATTGAAATATAATATTGTATATCTGAAACCTGTATTATTTTATAAAACAATCATACCTAAATAAAAAAAGAAATAAAAGAGTTTTTAATTTTTGAAATCTATCAGTGGGACCCAGTTCCATATATAAATTAAAAAGAAGCAACATATTATGAAATAGTTTGAGGGCCTCCCTGGTGGCACAAGGAGTTGTCTCAGCACTACAAAGCCATCAGCAGCTACTGCAGCACTAGTTCGATCCCAGGCCAGGGAGCTACCCACATAGCGCAACAGACCTCTCCTATCTTGTCCACTGATCCCCTCAGTAGAGTATTCTGTCTCTGGTGAATCCTCTCACTACCACCACCCTGCGCCATGCTCCTCACCCCGCCCCCACACCTCTGGCCTACCCCAGCTCTTGTATGCGTGAATAAATACTATAAATGAATATATCTTTTAAAAAAATGTTTTAAACCCTAAGGAGAGCTTTCTTTGACGGAGGGTCGAGGAGAAATTAGAGATTGGATAAAAGATGAAGATTCAAGGGTCATTGAGAATTCTTCCAATTTTTCTTTTAGCATTTGAATTCACATTTATATGTGTTTGTTCCCTTGGTACATAACCTGTGCTTCTCAAATTGTAATTTGAATAAGAATCCCTAGGAGATCATGTTAAAATGCAAATTCTGATTCAAGTGTGTGCTAAGACCTGAGAATCTGAATTTTTAAAATTGCCTGTACTTCTGGTCCGTGAAGGCTGAGTGGAAGCACATTTACACTATTCTTGTTGTGTAGAAACACTTGACAAAGGTATAAAAAGTCAAGCGAGAGTAGTTAAGATCAGTAGGTTTCTTGAGGGTCATTTGGGGACAGAAAGATTAATTTGTAGATTTTGGATCCTGAATTTTTAGACACTAAGGAAGAAAACATGCTAGGAGCCATGCTGGCACACAAGGGACACAGATTCTCCGGGGAAGTGTGCTGCTTCCCATTTCTATGTTAAGGAAAAACTGTGGAAGCAGAGGCAACTCTCCATTCCACCCACAGAACATGTGTTGCTCTGACTGAGAGGGAGACTCTTGCTCCACATTTCTCAGTTCTGGTGTTAAAACCCTCTTGATCTAAAATAGCTTAAATAAATCATTGGAATATACTACCATATACAGAAGGAGCAATAATGCATTGCTTCCTCATGAGGTGAGTAATACTGGCCATTTATGAAAGATGACTACTCCTTTTCAAAGGGACTACTAAAATAGCAAATAATCATTTCCTGTTTTCCTTTCTCCACTAAATACTGCTTTTATAACTAGAATCACTGCCTGTCAATTTTTTTTTTAAATTTCAGTTTTCCCATTTTTAAGACAAAATTTCTTTAATAGGATTATCCTCTTCTTTAAGATGAAGATAGGCTTAAAACAGTTCAAGAAAATAATTATCAATAGAATGTGAGCTGCAAGCTTCATGCTTTTAGAAAATTATCTATGACATCCTTCTATGCCTCATATATATACTGGGATCCTAAATCAGAGGGAGATTCTTTAATTATAATAATCATGTTGTCCTATATGTTGATATCTTTACATGAAAACTATGTATAGGGCCTCCCTGGTGGCACAGCGGTTGAGCACTGCGCTGTGGAGCTGACGGCAGCTTGGGATGTGAGTTCAATGCCCAGCCGGGGAGAATCCCACATGGTGCGGCAGACTTCTCCTACCTCGCCCACTGCTCCCCTCAGCAGTGTATTTCTGATCTGCCTGTTCTGCTCCCCGCTCTGTCTCTGGTGAACTCTCTCGCCGCCCCATGCCTATGGCCTGTACCCCAGCTTGTATAAATAAAATTTAAAAAAAAAGAAAACTATGTATAACAAGATCTGCTACAGGACAGCGAGAGGGCCACCCCAGAACCCCAAACCTTCCCATTCTAAATAGGTTCTGCCATCTGCTGCATCAAGACAAAACATATTCTAGTGCTAAGACCTTTAATACAATTAGTTTGCAATACAGGAAAGAAGAATAAAGTTTGCAAATCAAGCAACCAAAGTTACGCAGCCCCTCATGGGTAAATGCCCAGACAAACAGGGTTGGCCCAAAGAAGGGCCACTGAGGGGGCCTCCCTGGTGGTGCAGCGGTTGAGCGCTGTGCTGTGGAGCTGTCAGCAGTGTGCGATGCGTGTTCAACGCCCAGCCAGGGAGAATCCCTGGTGTGGCAGACCTCTCCTGCCTTGCCCGCTGCTCCCCTCAGCAGTGTAGTTCTGATCTGCCTGTTCTGCTCCCCACTTTGTATCTGGTGAACCCTCTCACCGCCCCTTGACTCTGGCTTATACCCCAGCTTGTATGTATAAATAAATAAATCTTTAAAAAAAAAAAAGGGCCACTGAGTCCCAAGAGCCTGCTACAACTCTAAAGTACCTTCTAGGGGGTACCCAGCCAGACAAGTCTGGAAGGAAAAGAAGCAAATCAAAATCAAGATAATCGCTGCCATTGGTAACCTCCCCACCATTCTCTCTCCCACGTCTGTTTCAACCAGTCCAAGACCAAGAAGCAAGCTCAGCTTCTTCATGTGTCTCTCCGCTTGTATCTCTCCAGGTCTCCTTCTTGTTCTACATCTTTCTTCCTCTCTTCTCCAATTTCCTCTCCAGCTTTTTTTTCCTCCTCCCTGCTCAGCTCCACCCTCCCTTGGATGCAACAGAAAACCTGGAACCTCCCCTTTGCCTGGGGACCACTTGTTACACATCCATTTCATAAACAGAAAATCTTCAGTGCATATTTATCAACAAAATGAGTGTAGAACAGCTTTAGGGTCTATCCATCTGCTAGACTTCCTTAAGGATATCAAATGTCTTCTAAAAGCCACAGAAGTTTCCCTCTGGCAGAAACAGTGTCTGAGAAGGTACTTTAGCGGTAAAATAGTAAAGCATGGTGATTAGAATTGCCAAAATTCTGGCAAACTGAAGTAATTTCTCAGACATTCATTCCAAAATCCACTGACTTTAATATTTCTGTAGAAGATGGTGGTAGAACACCACACTTCAGACATCTAGACTCCAGCTTTCCTAAATGGTCATATAGTGTATGGAACAGCCCCACAATCCCATCACTCTAAAGTATCATATAATCCTTGCCATGAATATTTTTACCTGTTTTTTTTTTTCCCAGCCATCCCTAAGAACATCTTCAAAATACATTTAATCCCGTATGTGAGAGAAAAGGTGATGGAATTAAGAGAAAACAGAAAGTTATCTTGGTTGAATCACTGTGATTTCTGTTTCACAATTCTTCAAGTTTACCTGTATGCAACTTTATTTTATTCCTCTCTTGATGATAGTCTCTGTTTTTTCCCAAAATAATTATTCTTAGTCATTTTTATTTAAAACATTATATTGCATGTTTCACTTATTACATACAACCACTCTTTATAAAAAAGCAAAGAGATTGTCTGCATTGGCTCTTATCTGACTTGAGGTAATTGCCGTTTTGTTCTGTAATTTCAGTGTATTAGTCAGCGAGCATGGAAACTGAGCCCGACTCTTTTACTTACTAGTAATATGATATGACAGGTTATTTAATCATTCAGTGCCTTAATTTCCTCATCTATATCATGAGGGTAATAAGAATTTTGTCAGTGAATTTTTATGAGCACAAAATAAAGTATGGCCTGCATCCCAGCTTGCCTGCAAAAATAAATAAATCTTTAAAAAAAAGAAGTGGATTGAGTCAGTACCCCAAAACTAGGAATCTAGGATCTTTATAATGAATATCTAATGGACTAATATAAATTATAAATATTTGTTTAGTTAGATTACCTTGCCTAGTTAGTCCAGTTCACCACTGACTATATTTTAACAAAAAATGCTAAGTTAATCTGTAACTTATGTAGTTTTCTTTAACAGTTGAGACTAAGCCAGTGTTTAAGGATGAGGCTTCCAAATGTTAAGATTCTATGAAGATCATGGAAAGTTCTAAAATTTTCTCATTAATATATGTGAATGAAAGAGTTGATAATGTTACTGTTCTCATTCCTATTAAGACTGAATAAGATTAACAAATTTGTAGAAATTGACTAATAAACAAGTAGATTGTTTCCTAAGTATTATTATTTTTTGCTGTCTTTTTTCTCAATTAAAAACTTAAAATTATTTTGGTAAAATGCAGTCCAGTTTGATTTTAAAAATATAGATATTATTTTTTCACACTCTGTTGAGATAGGACATAAGTATAACAGGACCCAATTTGAAACTGTAGCTATGAATATACTGAAAAATAACACCAGAGGGCACTCATACCTACAACTGAATCATGTGAGTTTTTTCAGAAAAATATTTTACTACTCCAGTAGAAACCAAAAGGACCAGTCAATGACATTTCTCAATTGTCACGGAAAACACAAGCAATGATCTCATTGGTAAATGAAGTTCACTTATCTATTTGTCAATGCTTTCCTCAATAAACTCACCAAAGCATCAACAATTCCTGTTTGTTTGTTTTTAAGTCACCAGATTATTCTATTCAAGTAGTCTTCCTTTTCACTCCTATGATAGTCTCATGCTGAAATATCATACCATGAAACCACATTTTGTATCAAGATAGAAATGTAAAATAAAGTAAGTCAGAAAGAGAAAAATAAAACCAGATGATTTCACTCATATTGTGATATAGAGAAGTCAAACAAAGGAACAGACAAAACTAAACCAAAATAAAACCTAAAAATCTGATTATAGAATTCAGGCTACCAGAGGGAGAGGGTGGGGGGTGGGAGCAAAGTGTAGAGGAGGCTTAGTGGATTGCAATGGAGGGTTGTTGGTGCTTTGGTGGTTGGAGTGCTATGGCAACATGCATCTGAGGAGGTATAAGCCTATATACCTAAATCATACACAATGTTGTAAACCAACACCACCATCTTAATCAAAAACTAATACAATTCAACAAAAAAGTTCATATGAAAGATTCTACTAACTTGAATGAAAGACAAAATTGTATTATAGTACTGATCAACCCAGACAATTGTCCAAGACTTGAATGAGAAAAAATACTAATGTGTTTTCTTGTAACCGGATCACTAATTTTTCGCAATAAAGACACAAAATAAAAAGGGAAAAGGATTAACCCTTCTCTTCCCCTCTCCTCTCCCCCTGTAGCTAAGACACATGCTCTTTTGCTCTAGTGATTACGTATACTCAGTGAAGCCCATGTCCCTAAATTCCCATGAGAGTCATAAAGTTCACAAGGGGGAGACTATAAATTTTAATTTATTGTCAGCATAGGGTACAGTTATTATAAAACAAATTACTATTTGGTTTGCTTTTCATTTTAAAATCTGTTATTAGCAATCTAGTACTTAAAATGGGGTTAAGAAAACCTTCTGTAAAGAGCTACAGAAAAACTAGGCATTATGGGATGGATAATCTCTCAACTTTTTCACTCAGAAGTTGAAGCACAAAGGCAATAATAAACAATATGCAAATGAAAGGGAATGCTGAAAGGAGTTTGGGGGTTACTACAGGTGCTTTGGTGATCAGTTTGGTATAGTGACATCTGAAGGGACAGACCCTATACCTCTAAAATACAATCAAAGTTGTAAATCAATGTTACTTCAATAAGAAATAATAATGGCAATAAAAAGTAATGGTTGTGATCCAATAAAATTTTATTTTAAAAATAGATGACTGAGGACCTCCCTCGTGGCGCAGTGGTTAGGCGCTGTGCTGTGGAGCTGTCCAGCAGCCACTACCCGAGTTCCAGGCCCAGTGGGGAGATTCCCACATGGCACAACAGACCTCTCCTACCTCACCCGCTGCTCCCCTCAGCAGTGTGTTTCCAAGGATCTGCCTGTTCTGCTCCCCACTCTGCCTCTGGTGAACCCTCTCGTTGCCCTACACCTCTAGTCTGTACCCCAGCTTGTATTCATAAATAAATATTTTTTTAAAAATTGATGGGTGAACAATGGGCCATCCTTTGCTTTGAAAGATTAAGTGAATCAACCAATTTGTATTATTATTAAAGACAAAATTATAAAAAAATCAATAAACTGAAACTCAGAGACATTTGGTCTTCTTGACATTAACCATTTGAGTAGGATATATATATGTATCTTATATATATATACACATATATATATATCCTACGTGTGTAGAGTGTGTGTGTATAGTGTGTGTGTATATGTGTGTATATTTATATATACACATATGTATATGATATACCTATCGATGTGTGTGTGAGAGCATGTTTGTGTTTGTTTTCACAATAACCATAGTTCAGAACAAATTTGGAACTCCTAATTTGGAATTGAAAGTAAGATCAATTTGTGAAGCACTCAAGAAAATCCATTTCATTACCTTATAGTAAAACTACATTTTGGGCAGAAAACACTATTATCCAGCTTAATGGCACATCTCATTATCGAAAATTGACTAGAATGAATTTGTCCAATTTCAAAAATCATCTCTACCACGGAAGGATAAAGGCTGATTACTACTGAGTCTCCAAAGAGATATTTCAAGTTAAAATCAATTCAATGTAATTTAGAGTCACATCTTATTTATTCATCATTTGCATATATTCAACTGGAAACAATGACAATACATTTGCAGCTATTTTCATGGCAAAGGTAAGGAAAAGTGATGTCCATATTGATAACATAAGGTTAATATGAGCTATGGCTGGTAGAAATTATAGTAATTGCATAGGTTTTGAAAGATAGAACAACAAATGCAGGATGAATGCAATTTTACCTTGTCTTTTCTTTGAGGAAACCTGAGTTGGTTTACTATGATTTCATATATAACTGGCCAATGAAAAAGAATAGCTCCTAAAGATATTTCAAGGAACTACTATGACAGGAAGAAGATGATGTGAAAGGTGAGGGAAGAATTTTAGTGAAACACATGTGAAGAAAAGTTGGCTGGATTATGTCAAAATTGATTTTAAGGAATTTCTTTATTTCATAAGAAATCATCTTGCCTATGGTTTACTAATTTACCTGAAGTTATTATTTTAATTCTTTATGTTTCAATTTTTTTTTTAAAAAAAGGCCTAATTCTTAGCCTGCTTTCCTTGACAGAACATTGGTTATCTTATTGTTTCTCAAGTGTGTATCATATTTGAGTTAATTAATATTATTCAGGAGTATATCAAATGCAAATCATTGCTTCTAAAAGTGTGTGTGTGTGTGTGTGTGTGTGTGTGTGTGTGTGTGTTGGCATGGGGGTGTAAGTGGTGTGTGTGAATATTTTGGGGTAGAGAGAAATTGAAAGGAAATTCTAAAGATAATGAATAAACTATGTTATCAGTCACATTCTTAACATTCTAATAGCATAATCCTAAAGATTATATATAGACCACTTCAATTTTGTTCCATAGATCACTGACTTCTGGATTGCCACCAATTTTCAAATAGTCTGAAATTCATACAAGATGTTCATCGTAATACAAAACATATTGTCATTGATTCCAATCAACAATCAAAGATAAAGAGCAGTGATGACTTCCTTTGATAGAAAAATTACTATTTAAAATTAAAACTCCAAATACTCTTTCTCATACACAGCATCACTGAGAAAAACTCAAAATGTTCTCTCCATTTCAGTTGATTTTCACTTGGCAAACATAGTTTCTGCCTTTTTTTAAAGATTTATTTATTTATGCATACAAGAGCTGGAGTGTAGGCCAGAGGTGTGGGCGTGGTGAGAGGATTCACCAGAAATACAGTGGGGAGCAGAACAGGCAGAGCAATTGAAATACACTGCTGAGGGGAGCAACGGTTGAGATAAAAAAGATCTGCTGTGCCATGTGGGAAGCTCTCTAGTTAGGGATCGAACTAGTGCTGCAGTGACTGCATATAGCTTCATAGTGTAGAGACTTAACCCCTTGTGCCACCAGGGAGACCCTGTCTCTACATTTTTTAAAATACCTTCCTAAGTCTTACTCTTTGGTAGCCTATAGCCAAAGATACTCCAAAAAAATATATGAATTTAAACTCTGATTCCAAAATCGTTTCTACAACATCATTGAAATTAGATGTGCCGATGGATACTATGATTATAATGAAAAGTTTATGACTAAGTGACTATGTCAACAGACTATAGCTGAAACACTATGGTCTGTCGTGATCAACATACAGTTTCCCCTATGATCTCAAGCCTTTTCAGTATTCCTGGATATCTCCTGTTTCTTTTGAGAATCCTGCAGGATGAGAGAGGTGAAGAGTTTTAGGCAAACATACATGTTATTGAAGTGTATGGTGAAATGGAACCACTTGATATTGATATTTGATGATTGATATTTCTCAACATTTAAAATAAAGATCCGCCAATTATCTTAGTTTTTAACTCAAATACCTAAATTGTTCCTCATATTTCCTTCTGAAAATGTGTATACACTATGATCAAACAGGACAGTTTTGCTTACTAAATTACAGAATAATAAATTAAACTTTTTTGTGTGTGTGTGTGTGTGTGTGTGTGTTTGCACAAAGTGATCTAGGAAAGGCAGTGGTAACTTATTTCCTGATGAGGCAAGCATGAATGTTTGTCATTTAAATCTGACCTTCCCTATTTGTGATAGAGAGTTTAAAGATTTTTTGCAAGATAAGACAGTAATGTCATCTTACTATGTTAAAGACACCTATTAGTCATGTCCCAGTCAAATTGGGATTTATGACTCAACCATAATTCTTCAAAATATGTCTGATGTTCGTAAAAAGGCAGAGATATATGACTCAAAAATAACAGCAAGACAGAAATAATTTTGCATTTCACTTTGCCACATTGACTTTCCTCTAGAATGTATGGCAAAATCTCCATATTTTATGAATAGGCTTTTGTCAATACTGCAGATGCATATATCCAACTGCTAAATCAAGCAAATCCCTGAGTCAAACAAAACAAATGATCAGTTCCAGGAGAGGCAGGTTGAGAGGGAGGATGTATACATAAGAGCTATGCATTAAAGATTGATAGGAGGACCATACACACTTCTAAATGCCCCCCCTGCTGATGTTGACTGTGCCTAAAAAGAAGGTTAAAATGGCATGTATCGGGCCTCCCCGGTGGCGCAGTGGTTAAGCGCTGCGCTGTGGAGCTGTCGGCAGCGGCGACGCGAGTTCGACGCCCGGCCGGGGAGAATCCCACATGGCGCGGCAGACCTCTCCTGCCTCGCCCGCTGCTCCCCTCAGCAGTGCAGTTCTGATCTGTCTGTTCTGCTACCCGCTCAGTCTCTGGTGAACCCTCTCGCCACCCCACGCCTCTGGCCTGCACCCCAGCTTGTATGTATAAATTAAAAAAAAAATGGCATGTATCATTTCAAAATGATTAAGTTGTTCTATTCATCTGACAGCATCTCATGTAATATGATCAATTGTGGAGTAGCAGAATAAATATTTGAAGGGAGGTAGAGAAATTATGGGCAGATTGTAGACAGATAAAATATGTATCTCCCCCTCCCCAAATATGTACAAATATTGTCAAGAACATGGCAAAGCACAGTGTTTTGTGTACGTTGATTGCTCAAGGTAACTTAATTACAAATATCAAATTTCATTGCAGATGGCAGCAACAGCATTCTCTTTCCTCTGTGGAATATCAAGTCATGCAACTTAAATATTTTGCGATTTTAGCAGGCATCACAATGTAAATACAATATTTCCTTTATTCAAGATATCTCTTGCCCTTGGAGAATGATCAAAGTTCTATTTATGCTTAAAATCAAATATATTTTCCAGGGCCTCCCTGGTGGCACAGCTGTTGGGCGCTGTGCTGTGGAGCTGTGGGCAGCGGCAACACGAGTTCGATGCCCAGCCAGGGAGATTCCCACATGGCGCGGCAGACCTCTCCTGCCTCGCTCGCTGCTCCCCTCAGCAGTGTACTTCAGTCAGTCTGCCTGTTCTGCTCCCCACTCTGTCCTCAGTGAACCCTCTCGCCGCCCCACGCCTCTGGCCTGTACCCCAGCTTGTATGCATAAATAAATAAATAAATCTTTCAAATACATTTTCCAAAATTCCATTGGCAATAATTATTTCCTGGGAAAGAATCTAATATTTTTAAAAGGGTATTATTTTCCCTATTTTGATGGGCACCATCAAAAAGCTGTGCTTTTGTCATTAATTTCCTTCCCAACAGTTAGAATAAAATCTGGTCAAAAGAATGATAAAAACATGTGAGTAAAGATTTTTTCTTGATGTAAAGAGAGTGGCCAGGATAATGAGTAGGACTAAATAGGACTTTGATTCAGTCGTATGATACTTGCTGTGATGTACCCCCTTTATTATAGTGTGGACTGCAAGTTAAGTTGATGGCAATATTGGATATCATATATGGGCTATATAATAGATTCAAAATGTTTCTCTTTCTTTACTTTCTTGCATACACTCATTTTGATTGGACGACTGTATGCCCAATCACATTTCATGAATAATACATGGTGTAGTGTCCACATTAGTAATGACAGTCCTATCACCTGTCAGTTCTTTAATTCACCAAAGTCCTTTATAGCTTGATATGCAGCAACATGATCAGTGAAGTATCGGGGGATTCTGGGAAGCTTCTAGGGAAAATGCTTTCCTGGTAAAAAGGATAGATTGCAGTGATGGCATTGCTTCCTTTCTTTCTATCTCCAAACGAATATATGGTGATCATATAGTAAGACCTGTGTTTTGACCATGAAATCACATGCATTAGATCAAAACACAACATGGAATAGTGGGTAGCTGAAAAAGTCTTCAGGCTCTAATCATATTGTCAATAGCTACGCTACTGATGGAAAGCATGATCTCTAGATTTCTTTTAAGAGGACAAAAATTGTTCTATATTTTTGAGCCCATTAACTTATAAGCTCCCTACTGATAAGGATTCCCAACTCTTACAATCCTGGGTTATAAACTAAGTCAGAATGAGCTTCATACAAGCATAGTTATCTGAGATTTAAAAACAACGGTGATCTTTGAATGGGTATGACTTAATTTTATATCATATAAGAAGACAATAGCCAATGTTTATGTATTATCTCTATCAAAATACTAAATCATGACATTCACAATTACGATTTCTATTAAAAACAAAAATTAAGTTATAAAATTAATGTATTAATATGTCCTTACAACAGGAAATAAAATGAGGTAAGAGTAGAAATGCAGTGTTTTCAGTCTTATGTATTAAAAAGTTAAATGAAGGGTTACTCTTACATTCATTGTATCTCTTTTTTCCTTCTCTAAATTAATTCCATTTGGATACAAAATGATCTAAATTTTCTTTCTGTGAATAATTCATTATAGAAAATGAGCATATAGACAATTCAAAATCACTAAAGCTCTAAAATGCTGTAATATTTTCTTTAATTATATTAAATATTGATGAAGTGCCTTGCTGTATGTATAGTGATTGTATGTGTGCATTAGAAGACTTATGACTATATGATTTATGGATTGGAGATAGATATTGAACACAGGGTTAAGCTGGCATACCGTCTTTTCAGCCCAAGTAAACATAATTTGATTTCTAAATCATTCTTAAATTCCAGTTCCAAGATCTTATACTTAGGAAATAAGTTCCAAGAAATAGAAAAATGGATACAGAATAAAGGCAAATAACAAGAGATACCAACATTAACATGCCATCACGTAACTCCCAGGAAGATCAAGATATTAATAAACCAAATTTTAACTTCACCCTTTTCTGTACCCACTTGGTCATAGCGTAGTAAAGGGGAGATCAGCAAAGAACTATCTTGGGAAATCTAATGGTGTAGGGCTGTCTACACTTATGTGCATTAACCCTTTGCTTTAGTTAAGACTTTCCAGTCTTATTGACAGAGCATTCCCTAGTAATAAAGAAAACACTTTCTTGGGGACCAAAATACCCAAGCTACTTCTTGAGTTTATTATCTTTTCCTTTTGACCATATTTACTGGTAATTGTTTCATTAAATTCAAAGAAAACAATAAAGAAGAAAAAACATAGTGGACTAGGTTTATTTTGCTCTCAACTGAGAGAGCAGACACCATTAGTACTTCCTTACTTCCAACATTTAATAGCAAGCTATGAGCTTTTTGGCTATGTAAATAAAAAAAAAAGGGGGGGAGAAGAGGAGAATGGAATAGTATGCATGAGATCAACAAGTTTATTAAGATGATGCTCCATAATTTCTCAAGTATATTTCAGGGAAAAAATGAATACAACTAAGTTTTTCCACCCAAGGGAAATGTTTCAGTGTAAATATAATACATCTTAGATAAGACTCTAGTCTGTGGTTATGACTTCTGAATGCATCACCATAATCTACTATTGCTGCAAAACATAAACTCTAAAAATAAATATCAGATCAGTAATATAGACAGACACGTACTAATAAGACATATACTGATAACCATATTCGTAGGATGGGAAATGCAAGAATCTTTTATCAATAAATATTGGTAATTCAAAACAACCCCCACAGATTTTTTTACAGTACATACATTACATAAATTTCATTTAAAATTGGTACAAATCAAGGTAATGGAAAAAAAAAACTTTAAAGAAAGCAATGCAGATATCATAGTTGCTATACGGTTATAATGGAATGTCACTACGACCACCACCAGGGTTGATGACTCAATAAGAGCTCAAAGACTCAGTACTAACAGCTATAATTTATTACAGTGAATGGAATCACAGCAAAATTGACAAAGAGAACATGCACTTGGGGTAAAACTCAGAATAAATCAATCTCAAGTTTCCAATGATCATTCCCCAGTGGAGTCACACAGGAGACCTTTAAATGTGTCATTAATACATATTGACAAGTTGTAAAATGTTGTGTGAAGGGGTTCGCTGAGGTTAGGTATCCATCGTTTTTAATATGGGCTTGTTAATTAGACCCCCTTAGTATATACCCATATCCAGCTTCCAAGAAAGAAATGAGAGTTCAGTATAATTCATAATGTTTCTATAAAAAGTTTAAGTATAATGACTCACCATTACCTTTACTGGGAATAGTGCGAATACTTACTCCGAGTCCCCAGAAGTGAACAAAGGACCATCCTTGTAAGATTTTGGGAATAATGAGAATCCTCACTGCAAGTCCCCAGAAGTGAACCAAGGACCAACCTTTTAAGCGATTTGGGAATGGTGAAAATCCTCACTCCAAGTCCCCAGAAGTGAACTAAGGTCCAAACTGTAAGCAGTTTTTGAATGGTGAGAATCCTCATTCCAAGTCCCAGAAGTGAACCAAGGACCCACCTTGTAAGCCTTTGGGGAATGGTGAGAATCCTCTCTCCAGGTCCCCAGAAGTGAACCAAGGACCAACTTGTAAACATTTTGGGGAATGGGAGAATCCTCACTCCTAATCCCAAGAATTGAACCAAGTTCCACACTTGTAAGATTTTTGGGAATGTGTAATCCTCACTCCAAGTTCCCAGAAGTGAACCAAGGACCAACCTTGTAAGCGTTTGGAAATGGTGAAAATACTCACTCCAAGTCTCCAGAATTAAATCGAGGACCAACATTGTAAGCAGATTTGGGAAGGGTGGGAATCCTCCTTCCCAGGCCCCAGAAGTGGACCAAGGACCAACCTTGTAAGTAATTTGGGGAGTGGTGAGAATCCTCGCTCCAAGTCCCCAGAACTGAAATAAGGACCAACTTATAAGCTTTTGGGAAATTGTGAGACTCCTCACTCCAGCTTGAAAACTAAAATATTAATAGTTTCTGTTACTCTTTGGTAAGTGTACTTAATTTTTTTATTTGTGTTTGGACTATATATTCAATGAGTCAGTACAAATCACAAATGTTATTTATTGTTTGGCAAAGCAAACTTACATCGATTTTATTTTGGAATATTGCCATCACTTCCAGAAATACCTATACCCATTAGACATCATTACCCATTATTTTCCAGTCTTCCAAAGTCAAGGCACCCAACACACACTTATTTAGATTTCCCTATTGTGAATAATTTATATAAATTATAATCAATCAATATGGGGTCTTTTGCAAATGTGTCATTTACTTAACATAATTCTTTCAAAGCTCAGTTATGTAGCGTGTGTAAGTACCTTATTCACATGTATTGCTGAATATTATTACGTTATAGTAATATACCACATTTTATTTACCTATTCATCAGTTGATGGAATTTTGGGTTATGACCACTTTTTGGCAAGTATGAAAAATGCTGCTATTAACACTTGTGTGCAAAATTTTGTGTTGAAATATGTTTTCATTTTTCTTGATATTTACCTAGAAGTGACATTTTTCTTTTTTTTTTAAAGATTTATTTATTTATACATACAGCTGGGGTACAGGCCAGAGGTGTGGAGTGGCGAGAGACTTCACCAGAGACAGAGTGGGGAGCAGAATAGGCAGATCAGAAATACACTGCTGAAGAGAGCAGTGGGCGAGGCAGGAGAGGTCTGCCGTGCCATGTGGGAATCTCCCCGGCTGGGCGTCGAACTCGCATCGCCGCTGCCGACAGCTCCACAGCGCAGCACTTAACCGCTGCGCCACCAGGGAGTCCCTAGAAGTGACATTTTTCATAGGGTAACTTTATTATGAATATATTGATAAACTGTCAAATTACTTTACAAAGCAGTTGCAACATTTTACATTCCAAGAAATACTATGAAATCTGCAATTTCTCCATATTCTCACTCATACTTATTATCTTTCCTTAGTGACTATAAAGGAGTATCTCATTGGGGTATGTTTGCATTTCTCTGATGACTAATGACGTAAACCATTTTTTCATGTACTTTTTAGCTATTTGTACTATGTATTGGAAAAAAGTATATTTCCCACATTCCATGGGTTGTCCTTTAACTTTCTGGATAGTGACCTTTCAACTACAAAATTTTTAATTTCGATGATTTATTTTTCTTTATTATGCATGTACTTTTGGTGTCATATCTACTAAGACTTGCCATGACCCTATGTCACAAAAGTTATTCCTGTGTTGTCTTTCTTTTTTGGTTGTTTTTCTTGGTTATTTTTTTTTCCTTTTTTATTATTCCTTTTATATCTTTTACATTATTGTGTATTCCCCGTAGGTTACCCAACACCAATTGACCCGTGAACCATCACCATAGTCCCTTGTGCTCTTTGCTCCTCCGTTTTGAGCCCTTATCCTCCCCCTCCCTTGCTGAATGTCTCTGTCTTATTTGGTTCCCATATATTCCTGTTATAAGTGAAACCATTCAGTATTTTTCTCTTTCTTTCTGGTTTAGTTCACTGAGCATGATCCCTTCTATCTCCATCCATGTTGCTGCGAATTGCGTGTGTTTGTCTTTTTTGAATGCTGAATAGTATTCCTTTGACACAGTCATCTATTTTGGGTATCTGGATTGTTTCCAAATCTTAGCTATTGTAAACAGTGCTGCAATAAACATTATCCCTGTGTTGTCTTTTAAGGGTTTTATAGTTTTGCTGTGAATGTGAGATTAAGGTTCGCCAACAATCTTTTACATGTAGCTACACAGATGTCTCAGCACCATTAATTGAGAAAAATATTTATATTATGGCATATTTGTCCTAACCAATCAATAGTGCATGTGTGTGGAAGATCATTTCTGGATTTTCAATTCTATCCCATTCATTTATATATCTGTCCTCATACCAGCACCAAACTGCCAGTAATTCTATATTGGTATCATAAATTTTGAAATCAGAAAATGTGTGTTTTTCAATATTGTTCATTTTTAGGCTTGTTTTGGATATTCTGGACAACTTGCATGTTTATATGATTGGGATCTACTTGTCATAATTTGCAAAAAAAGGCCAGGAAGAATTTTGATGAGGTTTGCATTTCATTGTAATATCAGTTTGAGGAGTATTATCATAATAACAATATCATCTTCCAGTTCATGAACATGGAAAGCCTTTTGATTAGCTTAGGAATTCTTTAATTTATTTCAGCAAAAATTTGTACTTTTCAGAATATGTTTTTTGCACTTTTGTCAATTTTGTTTCTGTTTCATTCTTTTTGATGCTATTTTAAATCAGCTTGTCTTGTAATATCATTTTTGGATTATTCATCGTTAGTATATAGTAACAAAATTGACTTTTATATATTGAATTATACCCTGCAATCTGGCTGCATATATTTTAAGTTGTCCTAATTTTATGATAGATATAATTTTCTATATATGAGATCATGTCACTGAAAAGTAATGTTACATCTTCCTTTGCATTTAGGTTGTCTTTTATTTCATTTTCCTGTCTGGGTTTGCCTGGCTAGAACCTTCAGTGCAATGTTTTAAACAGAAATAGTGAGAGAGGCCATCTTGCTTTATTCCTGTCCTTTGGGTGAATACATTTAATCTTCGCAATTAAAAATGATTGAGCCGGTTTTACATAGATGTCTTCTATTATATTGAGACAATGTCCTTCTATTTCTAGATGTTGTGCTTTCATCATAAAATTTGTTAGATTTTATCAAATATTTTTCCAGAATCTTTTGAGATGATTAGTTACGTTTCTTTTATGTTCTTGATATTGCATATTACATTATTGATTGTCAGATGTTAAAAAAGTGTTGTTCAGATAAATCCCTTTTGATGTATAATCATTTTATGCAATTTGTTGAGTATTTATGTGTCTACTTTAACAAGACATTGTTTATATTTTTATGTTGTGAATTTATTTGGTTTTGTGTGGGTAACAATGGACATATAAAAAGAGTTGAAAAGTACTGCCTTCTCAGTCTAGAAAGGTTTGGGGAAATATTGTTATTAATATTTGCTAAAATATTTGGTAGAATTCATCAAAGGAACCATCTGGAACTGAATTTTCTTTTACATGAACTTTTAAAAAATAGTAACTCAATGTGTTTACTATGTTGAGGTCTGTTAAGTATTTTGTTTTTCAGTTCAGATTTTCTAATTCTTGAGTCAGGTAGTTTGTATTTCTCTGTAAGTTAATTATTTTAATCTAATTTATCTATTTTGTGGCATAGAATTATCTTAGTGTATGGTTTTTATGAATTGTATTTGCATGTAGTCAAAACTAATATTTAATTCTCTCTAAAGGTTTGTAATTTCAAAAAAAAAAAACTATTTCTGGTTCCATTGACTCTTTTATTCTCTATATTCACTTATTTGTGATCTAATCTTTGTAATTTCATTGCTTCTTCATACATACACTTTATGATAAAGTAACATGCAAATATTAAAAGAATTTGTTTTTTATTTTTCTTATTGCCAGGTGGAAGGTTTGATACTGATTTGAGAATTATTCCTCTTTAATATAGGCTATTGCAAGTGTAAATTTTATCTTTAAATGTTGTTTTATGTCCATCCCCTAAGTTTAGATATATTTTTTCTATTCTATTTTCGCTCCCCTTGTAATTCTATTTTGATCCATTGCTTATTTAAAAATACTTGATTTAACCACATATTTATGAATCTCCCACATTTCTCTATTGTTTTCTAGTTTCATTCCACTGTCAGAGTACTTACTTTATATAAATTTATTGAGACTTGTTTTATTACTTAGCCTGGAGAATTTTCCATGAGTGCCGAAGAACACTGTGTATTCTGTTTTTGAGCTACTGTATATTAAACAACAAAAAGCAAAACCAAAATTTTCTTTTTTAAGCAAAAAAGTGACAAATAATTATAATTACAATAATAATTAATTTGATATAAATGTATTTGACTGCGAAATACAACTTAACATTGGGATTGTGGAGTCACTGAAAGTTCCCACTGCCTGTTTTGACCAAAGTGAGTAGCCCCATCAATGATTCTGTACAATACAGGGTCACAATCTGGTCAAAGACTCATGTCTCTGTTGGAGGTATCTCATAACCAGGCAGCAGGGGATCAAAGAGAGATAACTTCTCAAATTCTAGTAGCAAGAAGCAGAATTTGGGCCTCCCTGGTGGCGCAGCATTTAAGCACTGCCCTGTAGAGCTGTCGGCAGCAGCGATGCGAGTTCGATGCCAGGCTGGGGAGAGTCCCACATGGTGCGGCAGACCTCTCCTGCCTCGCCCGCTGCTCCCCTCACCAGTGTATTTCCTTCCATCTGCCTGTTCTGCTCCCCACTCTGTCTCTGGTGAACCCTCTCACCGCCCCATGCCTCTGGCCTGTACCCCAGCTTGTATGCATAAATAAATAAATCTTTTTTTTTTCCTCCCCTCTCTGCCTCCCCCTCTCCAATAAATAAATCTTTTTTTTTATAAATGTATGTTTTTATTGTTATTTATGTCTTTTACATTTTGTATTCCCCTTGGGTAGCCCACCACCAATTCACCCATGATC
>PVIJ01003018.1:0-144677 GCA_004024925.1 Scalopus aquaticus | reverse complement strand
CTGCCATGAGGTGAGCCTGGGGTGGGGGGACGAGAGCCTGGCGGTGAGGTGAGCCTGGTGAATCACTGCAGTCGGCGAGCAGCAAGGTGAGAGGCGGTGATCAACCCCACGTTCCCCCTCGATGTGACATTTCTCCGTGTGAAGGCAGGCGCTAATGAAAAAACAAACGCAGCCACAGAACGGCCTGCACAGCGGAAAAAAACAACCCCAAGATGTAATGACTGCCGCAAAAAGCTGAATCCTTTAGGCCAAAACAAGCACCCCCCCACCGCTATAATTCCGAGTTATCCGTGCTTTATTGCGACTCCTGGCCTTGGCTCGCACAGCATCTACCAGGGATTCTTTCAGTGGGGGCAATTTTGGTGCCTGCAATTAGCTGAACAGGCATCTTTTGTCCCTGCAAAAGCACTCAATTGCAGGTGTAATTAGGTTCCCTCACCCCTGAAATCTGCAGAGAGCCGCCCGCCTTGACTAACTGCACCCACAATTAAGTGCTTACGGGCATGTGGCTGGAGCCGGCAAACATGTGCACGCGGCTAATAGCGGGGGCACCGAGCAGGCTTTCAAAAATAGACACTGTGTTGGAGAAATCCAGTCTTTTTGCATTTGTTGTTCAAGCCGCTCTGTCCAGCTGGGAATAATGAGGAAAGACAAACATGCCAATTAGGCTAGGTCCATACATAAATAAACCACACCGCTCCTTAATTAAGCCACTTACTGGAGTGGGCAAGGCTGTGAGGAGAAGGGGAAGGAGGGCCGTGGCCCTGGTCTCCAGGGGCGGCCGGTGGGGACACCATTTTGGCCAAGATGCTGGAGCCAGGCAGCAGGCTACTGCCCACCGGTGTGGGCTGTTGGCCACTTGGGCCCAGGGAGGCAAGCAGCGGGGGGTGGGAGGACACAGGGCAGATTCGGAGCTGGAGGAGGGCAGGTGGGCAGGGGAAGGGTCTCCAGAAGTGCTGCCAGTGCGAAGGAAGCAGCTGAGCCCTGTTGCGGGGACCGCGGTGTGGGGCTGGGCCTGCCTCCTTTGTCCTCTCCCTGCTGGCCCCGCCTGGCATGTGACCTCTTCCCTGAAACAGCCACATCTGCTCCCCTCTGCTGCCTCCTCCCTGGGGCTCAGAGGGGTGGTGGTGTCCAAAACCAAACTGCCTGCCTGCTTCCAAAGCTGGCTCCTCCGTGCAGTGTTCCGGCCCGGCCAAGCTTCTCGGCGCCAACCGCCCTGCTCCCTGGCCGCGCCAAACACAGATGCTCCGTGGCCTCGCCAGCTGCCCTGTCCGTGGACTCACAGTTACGGACAATAAAGGACATGGGTGTCCGCAGGAGGACGTGCTGTTGGGGTGGCCATTCTCCTCTCCCCACCATGTTGCCGCCTTATCTCTAAACAATAAGCCGAGCAGACAGTCGCCGTGTCAGGAGGGGAGAACAGCTTCCTGTGCCCCGACTAGAGCCACCAAGGCGATTTGCCTTTTGCAGAGCTCAGCAGTCGCAGCGGCAAGCAGCGGGCAAAGGCAATATCTAGATAATTAAAAACCCGTCGCAGGTTGGGCCAGCCCGGCGGCCACAGGTGGCTTCGGGGTGGACCAGCACTGCTGGGAATGGCCAGCCTGCCACCACGCCTCCCCAGCCCGCAGGGTTGAGGGGGACAAGAGGCCTCGAAGGCAGGCAGGTGAGGGCAGAAAGTCCCGCCCGCCCAGGAGCTGGCACCCAGCCTGGATTCTGGTCCCGGCCCTGCCTCACCTCTGCTCCAGCAGCACCCGCCCTGCCGGCCTCTGCCTGCCTCGGGCCCTTTGCACTGGCTGTGCCCACCGCCCAGAGCCCCTCCCTGGCTCTCCGCATGGCTCCCTCCATCCTGCTGTCCACGAGGTCTGCACACAAACGCCGCAGGGAGGCCTGCCCTGACTGCCGGCCCTCCCCGGCCCTTCTGCCACCATGGGGTGTTCATGCTCTTAATCCTGAACTTAGGCCTGGCATTTCATCACACTGTCCACTGGCTCCCGGACTTCCTTGAGTTCCTCACCACTGTCAGCGGCGCCTGACACGGGGGCTGATGACAGTGGGACTCGGCTGGACTGGTGAAGGCATGAACAGCATCCAGCTTGGGCAGTGCGCCGGAAGGGGGCTGGGCTGCAACCCAGCCCAGGAACGCGGTTCTGGAAGCACCAGAAGAGCAGGGGGCCATGCTCTGTGGGAGCCGGGTATGGAAGGCACCTAGCCATGGGCACGGCCCCTTCAGGTCCAAGGCAGCAAAGTGACCACAGGCACGGGCAGCTGGCGACTCCTCCTTTAGCCTTTGAACTTGGAGCCCGGCTCCTCTGCCCAGACCCCTTGCTGCCCCCTGCCCCAGCAGAGGTCTGCAAACAGCAAGATCAAGGTGGGCTCCTCTTCACAGCGGCCACACCCCCACGGCCTGCGGTGATGAGGAGGGTGCCAGCCCACCCGTGAGCACCCTGGAGCCCCAACTCGAGGCCTGCGTCCTAGCCTCACAACGAAGCCCCTCCCCCCCAGCCCGCTCTAAAGGGCCTTCCTGGGCAAGGTGAGGGCCGAGGCCACTGTGGGTGGCCACTGGCTCCAGGGCACCCACTACCTGAGGCCTCCTTTCTCCCGCCCTCCTCACCCCCCTGCAGGTGTGCAGTGGTGGCGGCCCTCTGCCAGCCTCCCCCTCCTCCCTCCTCTACACCCCTCCATTCTCCCCACCCACCAGCCCCAGCTGGCTTGTGACTTCAGGTCCGGGCAGCACTGGGGAGCAGCCAGACCAGCAGTCTCTAGGGGTGTGCAGGAGCCCACCCTCTCTGTGCCTCACTTTTCCAGGAACCACTCCCGGAAAGGAGCAGAACATTCCAGGCTCCAGAGAGGCTCAGCACATCCCGTTATCTCTGAGGTGTAGCCAGTGCGCTCCAGCCTCAGCCTGTGCCAGCAGACACCTGGAGCCCCGCCCCTCCCTGGGAAAAGGGATGCTGCCCCCGGGGCTAGGCCACTTGACCCCACACGCAGACGCCACTGCAAGTCAACCAGGAGGGTCTGCTTCTCCTTTCTCGCAGACGCGCCCCAGAAGCCAGCGGAGGCCCACTTCCCCAGAGGAAGCAAGCCGGAGAGGCCCAGGGACACAGCTTCCTGGCCCCTGGCCAGCCCCACAGGAGTGCGGTGGGCCAAATGCTACTCATCTCTAGGCAGTTGCCGCCCCTCCTCAGACACTTCCCTTTTTGAGGTCCCCTCCGTGAGAATGTCTGTCTCATGGCCTAAGTGTCTGCACTGTCATTACCCCTTTGGTAGCCACTGCCCTGACAGTCCAGGCCTTGCGCTTTCCCCTTTGAGTCCCAAAGCCCAGACCACGGGGACAGGCACACAGCAGGCGTTCAACAAATGCTTGTCTGGTATCCAGCAGGTGCTTGATGAATGCACATCATGAGAATGTGTGAGGCAGAGGTAGCACTAGGCCCTTGATCTTCCCCAGCCTGTGGTAACAGCCCCACCTCCCAAGGGGCCCAGGGGCAGCTGTTTTGACCCCCCAGCCCCTGGGCTCAGGAGGCTGGGGTCTTGACCACATGCTGCTGCAGATTAGGGGGATCCCACCCACTTCTGCTTTCTGGGGTCAGCCTTCCTCTTATCAGCAAACTGTCACACCCAGAGGCTTTGCTTTTCTAGCCTTCCCTCCAGGGAGGCCAACCTTTATCCTCTGCTGCTTCCCTTCTTGGCCTGGAAGAGGGCTGAGACCTGGGGATTGACCAGGGGAGTGGAAAAAGGGGCCCCAGCACTTCCCCATTCCAAGAATCACCCCCCCCACCCTCTGCTGTGGCCCTAGCAGGCGACTTGGTGGCCCAAGGGGCAGCGCCCAGCTGGAAGCCAGGCCTGGCAGCAGGTGGGCCCCAGAGGAAGCCCAGTCTTCATGCCAGCTCAAGAGCCTGTTTATCATCTTGCACGTCCAGCGGGAACCAGGGACACAGAGGGAGCCTTGCCCACAGCTCCCCCGGCCTGTGCTCTGCTCCCTGCTCAGGCCCAGGTCCCAGCACACCCAGCACACGCGAGCCTGGTCTGCGGCGGGGCTGAGTCCTGCATCGCCAGCTCCCAGGAGCAGCGCCTGCGCGGCGCTCCGGGTCACAGGCCCTCTCTCTTCACGCCAGGAGAGCCCCACGCGTCTGCTCCGCAGTGAAAGAATGAAAGGACAGCCGTGCTGGGCCTCAGAATGCAGAACACTACTCGGCCCTGAAGAGGAAGAGACCACAGCAGGCGGCCAGTGTGAGACGCGAGAGCAGCGGCTGCGGAACGAGGCAGGCACGCCGGCCCCCATTACACAGAGCGGCAAACCCCCGGCGCACACCCAAAGCAGGACTGCAATTGTGGGATTGACATTTGCCCCCCAGACTGAGAACAGCATCGTTCACTGCAGCTGAAACCTGGACACAGCCCGAGTGTCCACGCACAAGTGACCCGTGAGTGGGTTGGAGGGGTCCGTTCCCGCGGTGGACAAGTGCTCAGGCCTAGAGAAGAAAGAGGCGCCGAGACCCGCCATAGCCTGGATGGCCCCCGAGGGGAGTGAGTCAGCGGGACGGCTGCAGGCAGGGTCCCCCTTGGCTGGTGCCCCCAAGGGGTCGTGTTCACAGAGCCGTCCAGAGGCTCCTTGCCGTTTTCTCTGCCTCTGTCCACACTGACCCCCTCGCCCACCCCTGTCTCCAAGGAGCACGGGAACAAGAGGCTCCATCAACCTCCCTGCTGCCCAAGTTCAAGTTCACAGGCGGGTCTGTGTTTATCTCTAAGTTGTCCTTTTCCTGCCCTGGCCAGCACCTGGCCCCTCCCTGGGCCCATTGTCTCAGGACCAGGGCCATCCGGTCCGTCCTGGGGGAGAACAAGGGAGCCCCCCACCCCCATTTCCTCACCACTGCTTGGACTCCAAGTCCCCGGCCCAGCCCTCAGCAGAATAAACACACCCACACACAGACACCCCAGCACGTGAGGGCAGCAGGAGGGCAGCGGCCTGGCAGGGGCACCGCTCCCCGGGGCCGTCAGGGCCTCTTGGGGTTTGGGGGAGCCCAGCCCTGGGCCCCTTGGAATGGCAGCCCATCCAGAACGGCCTGCTAGCGGGGTAACAGGCTCGCCCTGCAGGCCGAGGCCCTCCCAGGACCTTCTCTCCTACCCAAACCCACACCTGGGCCTTGGGGGCGCCCGGTGCAACATCACCCACTGGTCTCTGAACACCCACAATGGCCCCGAGCATCTGCCCAGGACTGAGGACAACAGAGGCCCCTTCCCCGCCATCTCAGGGGCCGCAGCACGGCTCGGCAACGCCCCTCCGGCGGTGCCTGTCCCTCCCTCCTGCCCCCAGGGACTCCAGGGACCACCTCCCAAATAAAACCTCCGCGCCACATCCTGAATCCAGGCCGCCAAACTTGGCGAGAGGCCGACGGTGCCAACAGCCTGGCTGCCTGGGGTCAGCTGGGATGACGGACGCAGCAGCGCTGGGGACAGCTCGTGTCTCGGGAGAGGGGAGCAACGGCAGGGGCGCTGCTGCGGGGGCGGCCGCACGCCCAGGACGGAGGACAGGGCAAGAGGCCTCGTGGCCCCGGGGCGCTCCTGCCTCCGCCGCAGCTCTCCCCTCCGTCAGCCTGGCCATCTCCAAAGGGACGGCCGGCGGCTGTAATCGTGGCCTGTGTTCGATCCATTAACGGGAACTCAGACCCACTGCCGGCTGCTTCAGTGGCTCCAGGTAGCAATTTCCATTTGTGCTTCAAATTTTAATGAACGCGCCTGTCCCCCGGGGCCCTCTGCGTGGGGCGGCAATCCTGACGGAGCGGTCAAGGCGTGCCACCCAAGGCTGGGGCGCCAGCGGGGTTTCGAGGCGGCTTGATTTCTCCTGGGAATAGCGCCGACGAAAAATGGTCTTCGCGGCAAGCCTCCCCGGCCCCCTCCCCGCCGCGGAGTGGAGCAGGCTGCAGATCGCAAGATGATTATTTCTTCCCGACATCCCCAAAGTATCCTATATCCCAAGATGGAGAGTAAAGTTCAGCTCTGATAAGGCTGCATCACCGGGAGGAGACACATCCTGCCCTTGCTACCTCTGCCTCCGGCTAACATCGTTCCTTTCTGATCCTACCCAGGGCATCCAGGCAGGCTGGGAGGCAAACGGGATAATCCATTTTAGAGAGATTGATCAATATCGTTAGGAGCCTTTTAAATGGTTCCACAGGCTTCAAGGAGCCGACGCAGACGGCTGAGCTGGAAATTGGGGGGCCGGGGTGACGGGAGGGCAAGCAGTACCCTGGGGGATTTCCAGACAGTCCTTCCATTTCCTGCCAGGCTGGCTGCAGCTGGGGCGGGAAGGTGGGCACACGTGGGCAGGCTGTGCACTGGCCGAGAGCTGGCCGTGGGGCCTGCAGGTTGGAGCCAGCTCAGGGCATGCCCCCCCCCAGCGTGGGCAGGTGCCTGGAGGAACTGCAGGCTCTTTAAAGGGAAGCTAGAAATCTGGGCCTTAAAAATCTGGTTTTTAAATATTGGCAATAAATTTTTAAAAATAAATAAAACACTGCGTGGAGACCAAGTGAAACACAGCTGCAGGCCAAAGACTGAGCCGCCCGAGGTCTTCGCCGGCCCAACCAGGAGGCTCTGACCCTCCATCCGGCCACCCACCCACGGGCCCCTGAGCTGTCCCCACGTGCCAGGCCACCTCCCTGCTGAAGCTCTCCGGGTCGGCGGACCCTGTGTTTCGCCTGTCTCCTAGGACCCAAGAGCAGGTCAGCTCCTCCAAAATACACCCAGAAGGGGTGGAGTCTCACCAGCCCTGGCTCCTGGTCCTGCTGCCCCATGCGCCCCCTGCAGCCCATTCTCAGAACAGCCTCCTCTGGGCATCAGCCAAGCCCTGGGCAGGCCCTCTGGAATCTTGTGCTATCTGCCCTCTGCCCTTCCTCTTCCTCCCCCTCCCTCTGGCCGCCTGGTGTTCACCCCTGCCTCAGGGCCTTTGCATCTGCCCTTCCCTTTATCCCCGCCACGAAGGGTCTGTTAATAATCGGGCAGGAACAAGAGACGGCCGTGGGACTGTCCCCGGAAGCAGGACTTCTCCACCCGTTCCAGATGGCCAGAGGCATTGCTGAAAAGTCAGTCGCCTGCTCACTTCTTAGGGAGGGCAAAAGATGGAACATTTGTTTTCTTTTGTGTGGGGATGGGTTCTAACAACCATCAACTCTAAAAGAGCTTCTATTTCACATCAGATTTTCAAGATGCTAATTTGAAAAGTATCTTAAATAAAAGAAAAAGGAAAGAAAGATGTTTCTAGGCAGCCCCAGAGAAAACAGTAATCCCTGCCCAGCTGCCCTCAGCCCCTCATGCTCTTACATTGCCTCCTTATCTTTTCACCATCAAACCCAGTGCTTGTTTGCATCTGTTTTCCTGTCTGAGTCATGGTGTCCACCAGACTGTGGGCTCCATGAGGGCAGGGGCAGCACTGAATGGACAGTGTCTCCCCATTGCCTTCAGGGCCCCTGCAGGCTGCTTAGCATAACTCCAAGGGACACCTCTCCAGCTGTACCCCACCCTCACTCTGTGATGGACTCTCCGTAGTGTGCGCAACACAATTTTAGGCACATCTCCTTCTCCTTTCCCACCATGTCCTTCTCTTCCCCAGATACCAGTAAACTCCTATGCATCCTTTAAAACCCAGTGAGGAAATCCCCTATGTAGAAAAACATTCCCAGACTTGGTCCCCACGGTTGCTGCCTCCTTAGATTATGGCTCCCCTATGTGCCTAGATTGACGACTGCCAACTTCCAGGGCAGAGCCCCGTGCTCCTCCAGGTTCCAGGAGCCTGCACCTTGCTTCTCAAATGAAGCTTCTGCCCCTCCCCACCCAGGGCAGGCCAGGGGGCCAGGACGATCGCAGGGTGCCACGGTCACTTAATGCAGGGACGGGAGGAAAGGCGCTGCCTAATGGGGGGCGTCAGCGCTCTCCTGCCCGAGCGCCCCTTCTCTGAAGTGCGTGCTGTGGGGAGAGGGTCGGGGTCCAGCGGGCACGCCTCACCCTCACCCCTCCTGCCTGCCCACCTGGTCCCTCAGCCACTTTCAGCTCAGTGCCCTGCCGCACCCTTCCCCCACAGCAGGGGAGCCCTTCCCCGCCAGGCCCCTGCTGGAGGGTGAGCTCTGCCGGGCATGCTCTGCAGCCTCCCACCACGCTCCGCGTGGGCACAGGTGTGCGTGCACAGGTGAGGCCGGCGGGGCGGGCGGCGGTGGAGCGGCGGGAGCTGGGGCAGAGGGCTCCCCGGAGGAGCACGAGGCATCCAACCTGGGGACGCCGCAACCCACCGTGGGGCCTCCGGCTGCTGGGAGACCAGGCGGCGAGAGCGGGGGCGGCCCGCGTCCCCACGGGGAGGTGGGAAGGGGCCGGCGCACCCCTCCCCAACGTCTGCACCGCCAACAATATTTTTATAACACTGTTTTGGCACGTCCTCTGTGAACTTCATTTAACATCCACATCGCTGCTACTTAATTAAACAGATGAACTCAGTCCACATTTACAAGTCTTAATTCATCCTGAACAAAATTGGCCATGTTTAGTTCTTTATACACCAGCAGCTCCCTGGAACAAATGGTGGCCTTTTCGAGTTAACGGCGGGGACAGGTTAAAAGCTAATTATCAGCTCTGGCCGGCCGCGCGCGAGCGGACGTCTTTATCCATCATCACCAGTGAGCGAGGGTCACTGAGCTCCTTCCTGCCCAGCCAGAGGGCGGCCGGGCGCGGGCAGGGCCCCATCTACCTGGGCCCAAACCCTCCAGGAAGGGGGTGCTGAGACTCTGTCGGACCTCCTGCCTCCACCTGGGGGGCTCCTTCTGTGCCCACCCGCCCCGATCTCTCCTGGGGCAGCACGTGGCAGCGTCCCCTCCAAGCTGTTCCCCACAGCCGCAGCTGCCCAAGCGGCTCCCCGCTGCCCGCCAGGCTCGGCTGCTGACGCAGTTGCCTGTGCTTCCCACTGTGTGCTGAGATCTGGGTCCAAGGTCTGCCTTTCTGGGGACAAGCGGTGTGGCGGCCGGTGGGGCTCAGGCTGCCCCGAGTCCCTTTCTCACAGGGCCGAGACGAGGCTTCGCCAAGCTAGCCCGTGGGGAGCGCTTAGCACAGGCCCTTGCGCACGCAGGTGCCAAGCCATGTGGGACTCCTGCCATAGCGCCAGGCCCAGAGGTGCAGAAAAGCCCAGGGCAAGCAGGAAACCAGGGTGTCAACCACCAGACCACGGAGGGGCGCACACAGGGTGTGGGGGCACCTCAAGGCAGCACTATCTTGTGAAGATGTCCACCCCGGGGGCCAGGAGACCACACTGCTCAGGGGTCCTGGTGGAGGTGATTAGCAGGTTCCCACTTCTCACCCCACAACCCACAGTCCACGAGCAAATCAAAGGCAGCCAGCAGGTTTCCTGGGGCGCGGAGGGCTGGGGGCTACCCCGCCTCCCTCCACATGCCAGCCCCAAGCTGCAGGTCTGGGAAAGTGAAAGTATGGGGCGGGGGGTACTTCCGACAGGCACTTTCGACGTGCTTTCCAGGAACAGGAGCTCAGCAAGCCTCACGGAACCCTGTGGGGGAGACTCTCCCCACCCCTGCTGGACAGAAGCAACGGGGCCCAGAGAGCGGTCTTGCGGAGGTAAGGCAGGAACCTAGAGCCTGGGGCAGGAACCTAGAGCCCAGCCAGCCTCACACCACGCTGCCCGGGCGACAGCTGTAACCCCGTGGCCGCGAGTGCCCGAGCCCCCCCGGCGCTGAGCCCCCAAACGAGTCACCAACCCATCCTGGGCGCCGCCTGCTTCGGGGATGGGTGACCCCTCCGAGGCCTCCTGCCTGCTGCTGAGCTGGACAGCGGCCGGGGCCCAGCTGTGGCCGGCTCTCCTGTGGTCACTCCCTGAGCCTTTGGGGTCTGACCCTCCCAGGGGCCTTCCTGGGGTGGACCCAGTGGGGCAGGGGTCCGGCAGCGGCAGGGTGCAGTGTGCTGCCAGGGGCTCCCCAGTCCGAGGGGGCAGCGCCTGAGCTGCCTGGGCCCACTGCCCCGGCAGGCACCAGCCACGGAGGGGGAGGCTGGCGGAACGTGGTGATGCAACCCCCGGGGCTGCTTGCAGAGCCAGGAGAGCTCCCCGGGGAGTCGGTTGTTTGTTTGGAAGAAGGGGGCCGCTGGGGGTCACTCATTAGCTTTACTCCTGCTACGGGGCCTTCATGGCCTCCAGGAGCAGGGGGAGCCCAGAAATGCGCAGATGAGGCTCAGCCGCCTGGCCCAGGCCCGGTGGGGCGAGCTGCCTGTTTTCCCAGGGGACTAACCCCCTGGGGGAAGCCACTGGTCTCTCCGCTTCCCCTCTGGTTAATGACAGGCCTGGCACGAGGAATGTGGACAGGTCAGAACAAAGGCCAGCCCTGGCGTCCCGGCCCTGTGAGTCGGCACAGCTCCTCGCCCCTGGGTCTCGGCCTCCCCTGGGCTGCCAGCCCCAGTGCTGGACAGCCCACGTCTGGCCTCCCTCCCACGGCCCCCGAGCCGGCCCCAGACAGGTGTCTGGCGGCCTCAGCGCACCGGGTCCTCTGAGATGCCCACTCTCCTCTTCCCTGGAGGTGGCTGGGCAGCGAGCCTGCAACAGGGCCTCCTCTTGGCTCCTGAGGGCAGGCCCCGTCCTAGGGCCCACTATAACCAGCCCCCCCCACATTTCCAGGGTCTTCCATGCCATGCACCAGAAGGAGCTTCAAAGAACCCCATCTCCTGTACTTCAACAGCAGCCCCCACTACCAGATGAGTAAACTGAGGCCCAGAGAGCCTGAGTTCTAACCACGCCCACTCCCTCGGCATGCCCTCTGCCACACGAGGCGAAGACGCTGGCCTGCCCGCCTGCTCCTTGAGCAGGGCCAGGCCCCCCAGGCAGATGCTGAGACGGACCCACCAGGGTGCATCGGGGAGAGGGGAGAGGAGGGGCTTTGCCCTGGCCCCAGCGCTTGGGGTGAGGGAAATGGCCGCTTAGAAGGTGCAGCACCCGCCCAAGGCCCCCGTCACTGGGCAGGGAACCTGAGGCAGTGCCCAGCCCTGGGCCCAGGCAGGCCTCTGTGCCGATCCCCGTGTGGCCCGGCCGGCGTGCCCAGCACAGAGAAAGGGACACTCGACCTGTGACCCCCTGCTGTCCCACGAGCTGTGAACCTGACCTCGGCGGGGACGGTCTCCCTCCTCCCCTGCCCAGGGCCCAGCGTGAGGTGACAGCGGGAAGCAGAGGAAGGTTGGGAGCACAGGAGGCCAAGGGCAGGAGCGCAGCAGCCCGAGGGCAGGCGGGTGGAGGCAGCCGGGGCCTGCTTCCTTCGGGCCCCTCACAGGCTCCCAGTCGTCCCCGGAGGCTCTCCCTCAGCCGGGAGCGCTGCCAACTCCTCCCATCCAGAAGCTATTTCATCAGACAGTCAGTCAACAAATATTTACCCAGCACCTTCCAGGCTGTGCAGAGGGCAAGCAGGTCCCCGGGCAGAAGACACAGGTGTGCTGGGAGCGGGCACACACAGCAGCTCACCACTCACACAACACACACGTACACACCAGCACACACTGCACTCACACACCCACACGCACTAACGCAGCTACCACTCACACAACACACACGTACGCACCAGCACACACTGCACTCACACACCCACACGCACTAACGCAGCTACCACTCACACAAAACACACGTACACACCAGCACACACTGCACTCACACGCCCACACGCACTAACGCAGTCAGCTACCGCTCACAACACACATGTACACACCAGCACACACTGCACTCACACTCAACACGCAATAACGCAGTCAGCTACCACTCACACCCAACACACACGTACACACCAGCACACACTGCACGCTCACACACCCAACACACACTTATACAGTCAACATACCACTCACACCCAACACACACTACACAGCCAGCACACTACACTCACACACCCAACATACACGTACACACCCAACACGCCACACACACACCTAACACATGCGTACATAGTCAACACACCACACACCTGAGCCCAACACACGTATATGCCAACACACTAGACTTATACGCCCAACACATACGTACACACCAACACACACTCCACACCCCCCCAACACCCCACACCTCCAACACACACAGAACAGCCACACCCACAGTCACGCTCTCACACGGCTCACCCACACCCCACACCCCAGGGACACACCCCACTCCGGAGCCGAGTGGGCCACTGTCTCGTATGCATCTGAAGGACGAGAGTGAGGGCGTGGTCACTGTGGGGAGACGTGCTCCCACGGGAATGGCCTTGGGACAGGGCCCACCCATGCCCGCGGGGTCCGGAGTGGGGGCCCCAGGGCAGCAGCTGGCGCCAGGAGCTGGAGCCCACCAGGTGTCCTGCAGAGGACGGGCTTGCACCCAGCCAGAGGGGGCGGTGCGGCCTGGCCCGCTGCACGGGAGCACGGGCTGCGGCCTCGCCACGTCTCCACTCTGACCTGCGCTGTCCGCAGCCCCGGGCGGGAGTGGCGGAGGGCACGGGGTGCAGGGGGACCCCTGGTGGGGACGGCCGGCCTCCTCACTGTCCCTTCTGCAGCTGACCTTGACGGCGGCAGGAGGGCAGAGCCAGGGAGAGCGGAGGAGCCCTTTCCTGGCCAATGCCACAACTCAGCTGGGCCTGCAGGAGACCTCGTTCCCACGAGGCCCAGGATGTGTGGGGTGCGGGGGGCGGGGGCTGACAGTTGCCTAACGAGACTTACAGCCACCACCTCCCCGTCTCACTTCAGGTGGCTCCTGGTGCAGATGGGGAAACCGAGGCGCAGAGAGGGTGCGGCCACCTGGCCATGCCCAGCCGAGGGGGCCCCAGAGCAGCTCCGTGGGAAGGCGGACGGCGTTGTCTGCTGGAGCTGGCCGGAAGGCCGCTCCGCCTGTGAGCGGTGCGCTCTCGCTGGCACACTCAGGCACAGGAACACTGGCACTGCCAGGGCCTCATTAGCAGAGGATCTTAAAACAGTATGTGGAAACCCTTCAAGACCCCCTGGGCTGGGTGCCAGCACACTCCGGATTTTACAGGGTGAGAACACTGAGACAGAAAGGCTGGCCAGACAGAAAGCGCAGACCAGACCCTGCCCCGCCCCGCACCCTCCCTGCCGCAGGGGTGGGGCTGCAGAAGCCCAGGAACAGAACGGGGAGGGGCTGGGGGAGAGGGGGCCGCACAGAGGAAGCCCAGGCCCGCAGCTCCCAGCCCGTGCAGGCCCAGGCCCGGTGAGCGGCAGTAAGGCCAGGCCTGGGCCCCAGCCCTCTCGTGTGCACGGCCCAACGCCAGGCGGTTTCGGTGCCGGGCAGGAGGCGAGTTGAGGTCCCCAGGAAGGCCTGGGAGGACAGTGCTGGACTAGGGGCAGGCCTGGGACCCGCTCCAGCGGCACCCACACGTTGCTTTGGGCCCCAGCTTCTTGGTGAAGGCGCGCTTGGGGAGGTGTGGGTCTTCAGGCAAAGTCTCTCAATCTAGACAGAACCAGCTGGCCCACTGCCCAGCACCCTCTGCCCTCTGCCCCCTGCCCCTACGACCCAGTGCAGTCAGGGCAGAGGGGCTGGCCCCGTGCCAGGGTTTCTGCTGCTTATCCTGATGAGCCAGGCCCTCTCGCAGGCCTCCCAGCCCCACAGTGACCTGTTCGGCCAGTCGGTCCGAGTCACGGCCTGGACGGTGCTGGCCAGCTGGCGGGAGACCCCAGGGCCAGGCCCCACTGCCCACGGGCCCTGCAGCTAAGGCTCTGGCCCCGCTCCCGTATGCATTCTCCGACGGCCTCTGAAAGCGGGAAACGAGAACGAGAGCTGCCCCGAAGCCCCTCGGGAGGAAGGAGAATTCCTCCGATGCCCAGAAAGGCCAGAGCGCAGGGTCCGTGGGGACGCCTCCCAGGCCAGAGAGCACCGAAGCAAGGCCCGCCCTCCTCACCATAGCCCGGCTTTCTGGACCGGCTCCAGCCCCAGGAAGGAGAGCCCCGAGAGGCCGGGAACGACATGGCCAGGACCTTGAGGATGGAGCTGCGAACGCGGCGTCCAGAGCAGTGCTGGCCGCCATCGCCACGAGGCAGCTGCTGCTCCGCCCAGCTGCCCAGAGGGAAACGGAGGCCAGGGAGGGGTGGGGCGGGGGGGGAGGTGGGGCGTCGGATCCCTGCCCGGTGGGTGCTCCAGCCACCGCATTGGTCCTGGCGGGAGCCCAGCCAAGTCCCTCCTGGGGGCAGGCACTTCATGGCAGGGCTCAAGGAGGCCCCTAACCTGATGGGTGCCCCTGGTGGACACCAGGGGCTGAGTCTGGACTGAAGGACAACTGGTCCTTCTCGGGCCACGCGGGCCCCACCCACCGTCACTTGGTCTACACTGCACGCCGTGACAGAGATGGTCCCGGCACACCCAGGGGCTTGGCGACAGACTTTGGGCCTCTCCTGTGTGGTGCACTGTCCCCATCGTACATCTGGGGAAACTGAGTCTCAGCGGGGAGCAAGAGCTAGCCTGACGCAGAGCTGGGCCTGGACCTTGAACGTGGCCAGCCTGGAGCCCTCCTGGTGTAGCTCCAACTGGGCGACCTCAGCCATGCCACTTGCCCTGCCGGCGCCTCGGTTTCCCCACCATTCATGCACAGTGCAGACAATGCCACGAGACCTTCTCCGTGGCTTCTTCCGTGACCCAACCCATGGCTGACCCTGTCCCATCCAAAGACTGTCCCATCGCCAGAGAGGGGCCCGGCCCGAGAGAACCGCCCCATCAGTCACTCCCAAGCCCCCCACCCCGCACAGGCCGGGCGGCACCTGGGCCCCCTGGCCCAGGCAGCACCCACGCCAGGGCCTGGGGGCTGGGGGCAGGCGGGCAACCTCTGCTGGGGAGCGATAACCCGCTGGCAGCGCCCGACAGGGCAGTGCAGGCCGGGAGCCGTCCCTGGGGCCCGGCGGGCCGGTGGCGGGAAGTGACAGACGGCAGAGCTGAGAGGCAAGCGGCTCACAAAGAGCGCGTCCTGTGTAAGTGGAGATAAACCTCGGGAGGAGGAAGGGCGCTAAATCAGTTGTCGAGCCGCTGCACCGCATGCTGACAGGGCAAATGTGAGCCCTTTCACGGCCACACGGCTCTCGTTTGTCGTTATTCATGGAGGCGGCGGGCGCTTTATCTCCCTCGCATTATGTGAGGCCACGAGCAGACACTTGCTCTGGCGTGCGCGGGGCTCCCTCGGAAAATATTAATATGTAAATGTCACTCTCCGAAGACCAGAAATGAAATGGAATGACCGGCTGGAAGATGCTCTGCAGGCTAGATAAAAAAAAAAGAAAGGGAGGAAGGAAAAGGCGGCGCAGCCTGGAGGAGAGCGGGCGGCGCAGGTGCAGGCGCTGGGGCGGCAGAGGCGGCGCCTTCTCTCTGCGGCCAGGGCGGGAAGCTTCTGGCTCGGCCCCTCAGCGCCCCAGCGCTTCCCAGGTCCCCTGACCGGCCCCGCAGATGCCCGCTGGTCCTGGGAAGTGGCTCTCACCGTGGGCCTTCTGGAAACACACACACAGCGGGTCACGGTCAGCCTGCGGCCTCACGTGGCAGCAGAGGGGGCCTGGCGCGGGAGGCCGGGGCAGGGGCCAGGGCCGCCCCCCACCCCACGTATTCGCTGGGTCTCCATCTGCCCATCAGAGCCCAAGGAGAGACAGGAGGGACCTGACCAGGTGCTGTGTGCCAAGGAGACCGTCCCTAGCCTAGAGGGGCCCAGCCAGCCCCCATATCAGGAGCACTGGGAAGTAAGAGGCACTGGGCTGCACCCATGGGGGGCACGCTGGACACCACGTGGGCTCCTCCGGTCAAGGTGGAAGGGTGGACACCCTGAGAGAGGGCCAGCCCACCCATCTTACAGCTGGGGAAACCGAGTCCCAGAGAACACCGTGCTGTCCAGGAAGAGTGGTCAGCCCAGGCTGCTGCCCATGAACCGGGAGGCAGGGCGCCGCACGTCTCCGTCACTGGCAGGACATCACCTGCCCACGGCGCCTGCGGGCGCGTCCCTGCTGGGGCAGGCTTCGCCCCCCTGGCTCTTGGGAGAGAGCATCAGCCAGCCCCCGGCAGGGCTCGTGGCAAGGGTCAGTCCACAGTCGTGATCCCAGATTTTGCTGAGGACGCCCTGGCCGGAGGGAGGGGTCTGCAGTCCGCACGCGGTCCACGGGGCAGCGCCGTCCGCCCCAGGCCCGGCCTCCCCTCCCAGCCCCTGCCGCCACGACTGGGCATCTTGCGCCTTCTCGGGCTCTTCTCTGCCTCCAGCCCCCACTGTCCCCATGCCTGTGCCCAGGGTGACAAAGCTGGGTCCAGAGTGGCGTCTTGGGGGTTGGTGAGGGGCACCCATGAGTCACAGAACCGAGCAGCGGGCCGTGGAGGGCTTAAGGCCTTGGTAAAAGAGCTTGGAGAAAATGAGTCCCCCTCCCTTATGTATTCTGGGGTACCCTGGGGGTCCGGCCCACCCCACTCGTGGTGCCCACCAAAAGGAGCTTTGCCCTGGCTCGCAGGGTGCCTCCTACCCACGTGATACTCGCACCCCAACTTTGCACAGCACCACAAGGAGGCACCTCTGACACCCCCACCTGCTCAGCCAGTCTCCCCCACACAAGAGTTGTGCCCTAGACCCCGAAAACACGTGGGCAAGCACTGGTGCCCTCTGTGAGGCCCCGTCAGGCCCCTCCCTCCCGCCCCGCCTGCTGACAGGCCTCACCAGCAGACTCCGGGGTGACCTGACCCCGAGCGAACAGAGCAGTTGTCTCTTCCCGGCAGGCAGCAGCGACTCCCTGCTGAGCCGGTCAGGAGGGCGCCCACAGGAGGGGGTGGGGGGAGCTCAGAGGGAGGAGGCTGAGGCCGGGCGGGCCCTGGCGCCCTGGGCACCTCCAGGCTGGAGGCCCGGCCCCTGGGGACCAGGACAGGAACGGGGCGAGGCAGGGTGGCGCCTGCAGATGGAAAGTATGACCTCAGCGAGCTGGAACGCTGCTTGTGAAACCTCACTGCTCATTCGTCAGCCAGAGGCACCCTGGGAGCAGGAGGGTGGGCTCCCCAGGATCCCCAATACGGAGGGAGCCTGTGTGCACACACACACGTGGGCTCACACCACATGCGTGAGCTCATAAATGCAAGACACGTACACGTGCAACTGCAGAGGCACACACGTGTGCAACTCTCCTACATGCATGCACACACACTCGTATATACACATGTGCACACTCATACACGAGCGCGTGCGCAGCACACTGCCTCCCACACAATGCTCACACGTGCACTCAGGCATGCAGAGGCATGTACTCATCCGCACATGCAGTGCACACACGCACACACGTATGCAGGCACACAGGTGCGCATGCACGCTCACGCATCCCTGCCAAGCCGCCGACTCACCAGCCCTGACCTCGCTCCTAGGCTCCCACAGACCCGGGCAGACCGGGACGGCCCCGGAGGGGAGGAGCAGCTGTGGCTGGCAGGGGCTGGGGGTGGCGGGGCCTCCGGGAAGGGAGCTCTGGGCCAGGACTTGTGGTCTGGACTTGAGAAATCTCCATCCCATAATGGGTTCTGGCAGCGGGGCCCTTCCCTGGAACAATGGGCTGGGGAGCCTCTGAGCTCGCGGGCGCCTGTGTGTGTGGAGTTTGGGCAAGTTGAATGTGCAGTGTGTGTGAGAAATGGGGCTTGGCAGCCTGTCGGGGGCTGCGCCAAAGCCCAGCGGGTTCGCGACTCCCCAGCAGGACTGGGCGGGGGTGGGGGGGGCAGCAGAGCCAGGGCTGCCCACCCCCTCAGTCCTGGCTGCCATCTTTCCCCTCTCCAGGAGCTGGGGGTGGGGGTGGGGGCTGGACAGCAGGGGGCATCCTGGGGGGGCTGTTTGGGTTCTTTGCAGGGAAGCCCTTGGCACCCAAAGGTGAGTCCCCCTTTCTCTGCCCAGAGCTTGCTGGGGCCTTCGGCAGCCCTGGCCATACCCCGGAATCACTTGGGGGTCTTCTGTTTTCTTTAGGAGCCCCCAAGAGGCTCCCAAAGTGGGGGTCTCACACATAGCAGCACCACCTGAGGCCAAGAGCAGAAATGCACATTCTCAAGCCCCAGACCCACTAAAACAGGGTTCTGTTGCTGGTACCCCGCCCTCCCGGGGAATTTTAACCTCAGTGGAGGGGTCCGGCCCCGGACCTCCAAGGGCCAGCCTCAGAGGAGCAGGATGTGGGTGCGTGGGCGGAGGAGTCCCAGCAGGAGGGCCCTCCTGCTTCCCGGAGGAGGCACTGGCCTGGGGCCTAGGTGGCAGGCCCCCTCCTTCTGAGCCAGAGGCTGGGCAGACAAAGGTGGGAGACGTCCAGTGAAGGGCAGGCTTAGGCCCTGGGGACAGAGCCAGGCTGAGGAGCGAGAGGGAGGAGGAGGAGAGCCGACACCCATCTCAGGCGCCCGGTCTGGGGACGCGTTGGAGGATGGGGGGCTGGAGGAGCCCCCACGGGGCATGGCCGTGACAGCGACAGTGGTGCGCACAGTGAACGCTGCCAAGCGCTCACACCCGCCAGCCGGGTGTCAGTGACCACCGACGAGGCTGCTCGCACACTACGCCAGGCCCGGGGGCTCCAAGAGGCTGAGCAAGTGGCTCAAGGCCGACCAGCTATGGAGGGCCTGCCCCTGCGGGGAGCCAAGGTTCCCCAGTATAAGTAACGAAGGTCATCGCCCTCCCCACTGCTCTCCCTGCAACCAAGCTGGACAGGCGTCAGGTCGAGCCACGACTCACAAGGCAACCGGCAGCCCCAGAATGGGGCTGGGCGGGGCCACGTGCCCAGAAAGCAGATGGCGGGAGGTGGGGAGTGTTTCAAAGCTTCAAAGAGGTCTCCACAGTGACCCGAATGCCAAAGGCCAAGGCAGAGGATCAGCTGAAGTGTGGACGGGCTTTCTGAAGCCCCCCGCCAGCCACCTGCCCCGCCGGCCCCTGCTCAGCAGGCCAGGGCCGAGGGAGCAAGTCGGGGTCCCTCTGTCCTCCACCCTCTTGCAGATTTGCAATTAAATTAGCGTTGTCTTTGCCAACACTGCAGCTAATCAGCACCCCGTTCCCTGGGTGATGGGCACGCTCTGGTATCGGAGTGGACGCTAATGCGCGCGGTGTGAGGGACCCTTAATTTATTACGTGCCGGTAATTGATGTTTATATAAAGTAGCTCTTACAGCTACTCAAAGTAGGCGATGAAAAGCTATCAATCAGTCGTTTGCCTCCAAAGAGAACGAAGAAAACACCACATATATCAAAAGCAACCCCCTGAAAAAAATACAGGGGAGGGGGCTGGATCAGCACTCCGGCGGCACTTTGAAGTTGGGGGCTGATTCCCCAGGCTGCCTGGGGTCCCGCCTGCTGCCTGGGGCCTCGCCCCGATGTCCGCCGAGTCCCTGCTCTGACTCCTTCCCGCCGGGCCTCATGCTCCCCTGGGCCACGACCCAGAGGAGGAACGTGGCTGGGGGGTCCAGGCTCAGTTTGGAGGGGATCCTGCTGAGCCCAGAAGCGACTCCAGGTCCAAGACCCCCCGACTCTGCTGCTGGGGGGTGGGAGCCGTGGGGAGGCTCTGGCAACAAGGTGAAAGCCAAGTGCGCACACATGTGGGGTCCCCCGCCCGGCCCAGGCTGGGCCCCCCCTCCTGGGGCCTCCTCCCAGCTGTGACCTTCAGAAGCAGCCTCAGCCCCGCTGAGCATTGGTCCAGAGCCTGTGCCCGGCGCTGGCTGTGGGGGCGTGGGGGCTGCACCCCGAGGCGCCGTCCCCGGCGGGGTGAGCCGTGGGCGGCGACACGGTGCCTGCCAGAGCTCAGCCTCCATTAAGAATTGATCAGCCCGGAGGGAAGAGATCTTTAGCGACGGGTCCCCTCGGTGGGGCCTCGGCAGCAGCAAACTTTGCTTCTGGGAATAAAGGCCTCTGGAGGATAATGAAAAGCCGCTCACAAAGCATTTTCCTTTGAGCTGGGCTGAGCGGCCCCTAATGACGGGAGAACTGGGGGGCAGGCGGGTCCCGGGGGGCCCAGGGCAGGCGCACAAGATGGCGGGCGCGCTGGAGGCGCTGCCCCCACCCCCGCCCACCTGCTCGGTGCTGCCTGGCCTAATAAAGCCGCTCTCTTTGGAGTCACATTCGATGCTGTTCCAACAGGGAGCCGTACGTCACCAAATCCAGCAAAAATTTGTGCTAAATTGAATCAATCCATCTTGGAAATGGCTCTTGTCAGGTTCTGTCAGAGAAACCGTCCGCAGGGGACCGAGAGATCAGGAGGGGCGATCGGGACGTGGGGCTGGGGGCATGGGGGCTGGAATCTAAACACCGCAGAGCCTCCTGCAGCCGCTGGCTGGGGGGCTGAGGCGAGGCGTCCACCTTGGAAGGAGGCCCTCGGACATGGGGGGCACAGGCGGGTGGCGGCCCCACCCACTGTCTGGCCAGCTGCCATTGTTCTACCTTGCACAGCCTCTCAGCTCGCAAGTCAGTGGACCGCACAGGCCTCAGTGTCCACTCACCGCCCGGCAGGCCACTGGCAGGGCGGCCTGGCACGGCCAGTCGAGCAAAGTCAGAGGGGCTGCAGGACCCAGGGGCTAGAGAGCAGTCGTGGGCTGGAGCCCAGGAGCCTCCCCAGGTGGGCAGTGGGGAAGGAAAACGACCCCTTCCCAACCTGGAGGTGGCCATGGGGTCCTCCTGTGGCCATGCCCCTCTCCCCAAGAGTGTGGGTGACCCTGGGCAGCAATCAACACCCGGAGTTCGGGTGCAGAGGTGCCCAAGACAGCCGCGGCCGCTGGCCAGGGCCCAGACCTGAGGGAGGTCAGGGAACCCCAGGAGCCCCCCGGAGCGCCTTCTCTGTGGCTGAGATCCCTCCCGCCCCCTCTCTACCTGTGGTCCAGGCACGCCGGTCTCCCCCGCGCCCCTGCCCTTGTCCACCTGAACTCCAACTGCAGGGTCACATGCCGACTGCGCTCCAGCCAGCCGACCCCCGGGCCCACCGCACCCACACAGCTGAGTGTCCACTCCTGCGGGACGGACACTCTCCAGAGGCCCCGGCCCCAGGAGGGCAGGGGTGTCAGGGACAACACACTCCTCTCAGCACTCCAAGGTCAAGGTCACCTCCCCTGCAGGGCCCTGTTTCTGGGCAGCTGTCACCACACGTGCTGAAGCAGCTGTGGGCGCGGCCTGGTCTCCGGGCTGTCCCTGTCTGGACTCGGGAGGCAGTTGAGCCCAGGGGGTGCTCCCAAGCTCCCCTCACACAGGCAGCCCCTGCCGAGCCCACCCAGCATTGTCTCAGCTTCTCCCCCACCTGCACTGAGAGGGAGCAGCCAGGCTGGAGGCCGCCCTGAATATATCACCTCAGAACATCACCTGTTCTGAAATTACCTGCTGGGGTTAGAAGTCGGGGCAGCAGCTGCCTCAGGGGCTGGCCCGAGGCCCGAGGGTCCTTATGGGGCTGCCCACACTCCGCTCCTCACCCAGGCGCTGGCTACAGGGTGATGTCCACTGATTGGAACGGTGCGGTTTTCCAACAAATACTTTTAAAGTCAAGGGCAAAGAAAAGTGGCGCCTGTCAGGTGGAAATGCATCCCCCCAAAATTCCTGCATCGACGTCTTCACCCCCAGTTCCTCAGAATGTGGCGTGTAAACTGATGATTCAGGTAGAACAAGGCCACGAGGCTGAGTCCTTAGAAGAGGAGGGTGGGGCCCGCAGGCACGGGTGACGGCCACGTGGGGACACAGGCAGATGGCGTCTGAGCCCCCAGAGGGCCCAGCCCGCCGCACCCGGCCCTCGGCTCCGGCCCTGGCACTGGGCGACGTAAATGACCGCGGTCCAAGCCCCCAGCCTGCGTAATGGCCGGGTGAGCAAAGTCCTACAGCTCCCAGGTGAGCCCAGCCACGCCCCGCTGCCCTCTGCAAGGGGCCACAGCCTCCAGGCGGGCAGAGAAAAACTGCCCGGCTGGCTCCATGGGGTCTTCTTCCCTCAGACTCACCGCAACCCCCAACTCAATTTCTAAACCGGATACCCGGCGAGCAGAGCTGAGGCCAGCGCTGTACGGAGGGATTTATTAGCAGGCAGAGGAAGACAAAAGCAATCTCGCCTGACACAAATATAGATGAATACGTGTATAGGAAACCCACAGACTGGCAAATTAAAACGCGGGTCGGGCTGGCGCGCGGCGAGGACGCAGGCTGATGGATCTTCCCAGCCCCACAGCCAGGCCGGCCGAATCTGTCACCCGGACGCACCTCGCTCTCGGAAACGGCGACGCCCACGCCTGCCCCCAGGGACAGGAAGGAAGAGGAGCCCTGGCCCTGCCCAGCAGGGGTGGAGGCCCCAAGTTTGGGGGACAGCGTGCATGCAAATCTGGACTTGGAAGGAAAGGGGGTGTCAGCTCAGAAAACTTGAAGTGCGGAGAGCTGGAAAGGCAGGGGAGAGAAGGGGTGCGCACGGCCCGCCCCCCTTGCTGAGTTATAGAGCTCCACAGAGCAAGGCCGTCTGTGGGGGCCTCTCCCAGCAAGCAGCAGGGGCACCAATAGCTGGCGAGTGCCTGGAGGGACAAATGAACGAACGAATGGCCACAGCAAGCCCGCGGCGTGCGCCTGAGCGCCGGCACGGGCTCCTGCCCCACGAAGGCCGGCAGTCACTCGCCGCGTGTCCCAGCCACCTCCCGGGTCGAGAACCCACATCGGTTGTCTCCACCTGCAAGAGCACACTCCCCTCCAGGGCACCCACGCTTTCCCCATCTCTGCCAGCCGCCTTCTCCTCTGCGCCTCCCAAACCCACCACACGCGGGCCACCCTGGGGTGTCCCTGGTGCCCGGCCCTTTCCAGCTCCTTCCCTTGCTCATCTGGTCCTCGTTTCCTGGAAGAGTCCTCCCACCTTCCTCTGGGGGGTCCCACCTCAGCTTCAGGGCTGACTCAGAGCCAGCCACCGCAAAGCCTTCCCTCCACGCCCACACAGAGGGCCTGCTTCCTCCCGGGTCTCCACAGGACTGTGCCATCCCGTGTGGCTGCGTGCATTACACTCTGAAAGCGAGTGGAATGAAAACTCTAGTGTCTCTGTCCAACCGCACAGGCTGGGGCTGGGCACGGCCTTGGGCAAACATGCCCTGTGCAGGTGATAGGCTGGGCAAGGTGATGCTAACGGGTCCACCTGTGACCCCGTCTCCAGCACCCCCAGCTTCGGGCGCCGCTCTACCATGGCGTCATGCTCGCACAGCCCAGGTTCAGCCCTGGACCCCGTGTCGGCGACAGAGCAAGCATTTAAAAAGCCAGGGCCCAAACTGGAGACCTAGCTGGGTCAGGGGTCCACACTGGGGGAGTGTATAAATGCAACAGGTGCATGTGTGCGTGGGGGTGTGTCCACGTGTGCATGCAAGCTGGGTGTCTGTGTGCATGTGCAGGCCTATGGAGAACACACGTGAGAGCCTGTGTGTGCGTGGGAGGTGCGAACAGGTGTGCTCACGCCTGGGCACACAGTGTCACGCGTGCATGTGTGTGCCTGCCATGTGCTGGTGGAGGAATTCCCCATCCAGAGAACTCCCAGTGGCTACTTCCTTTCAGGCCTCCTCTCCTGTCCTCTTCATTTATCTCACAAACAGCCGAGAGCGTCAGCCATCCTGGGGGATGGCTGAGCTGAAGCCGCCAGGCCCAGGGCCACCCCCCAGCCTGTGTGCCCCTTGTTTGAGGACACCCCAAATCCCTGCTTGGGTAAGTCCGTGAGCCAAGGTCTTTGCGTCTGCAGCACGGCACCAGCAGATCCCTTACTGACACTGGCTAACTGGGCCACCAGCTCTCACCACTGCTGGACGGAGCCCAGGTGCTCAGGACCCCCACACGCTGGGGAGCGTGTCCCCCCGGAGACGCAGTAGGTGTGAGAGCGGTCCCTTGGTGGACTTCACCCAAACTCTGGGAAGCCAGCCTACAGGGTCTGAAAACACCCAGTCAGGCCTCACAATTCCTGAGCGTTTCGGGAAGAGAGGGAGGGGCAGGATGCACAAATTGTCCGAGCCTTTCTCACTGCCACCTCCTGGAGGCCCCCCGGAACCCCCTGGGGAGGATCCCTGTCTCCTCCCACCAAGATGCTGGACTGGGTATCTGTTCTGCCCACCCTCACTCCAGTCCAGGCTGCCCACACTGGAGTTCCCACTGTTGGGATCAGCATTAGCAGCGGCCTGGAAGAGAAGTGTGGGCAGCTGGGTGTGAGGCGGGCAGCAGGGGGTGGACAGGGGAGGCAGTGCTTCCGGCAGGGTCAGCAGCCTGGGCCTCCTCCCTCGACCAACCGCACACCTGACCCTCCCTCCTAATGAAGGAACGAGAGGTGACTATCCATCTTCCCCGGCGCTGGTCCTAATTAAGCGTCATCGAATTCCCCGACCTGCCTGCTTGCTGCAGCCGGCATAATCTGTTATTTACCTGCAGCTAATAGGTTCACGGGTAATGATAGTCTTGTATCAAATGACGGCCGTTTGGCTTCTGACAGTTTTAAAGACCAGTCTCGGGGACACTACAGTTTCTAATTACAGGGTCTGTCACCGGCGAGGTTCGGTTCAACGCCACTCCTTCTCCCGCGGGTGACACTTCTGTCCAGATAGGAGATTTAAGCTCAGCCCCGACAGTTAAGGTTAAAAATACTGCTCTGTACGAGGCAAGGGATCATAATTTGGGTCGCTGCCGTGTTTAATTAATTGGACTGCGGCAATCAGCACTCTGTGCGCCGTAATTACAGGCAGGGCGAGAGGCCCCACTCCCCCTCGCCGTGTCTTACAGCTGTAATTTCGCGGGGGCTCTGACCTGGCTCGGAGCGAGGGGCCTGGAGCTCTTCCCCGGTGCGCGGCACTTCATTAGGCAGCCGTGATGTGTGAGCAGGAGCCGAGCAAGGCGGGAGGCGCGTCGGGAGGGGTCACACCTGCCCTCGCCTTTCCAGCTGTGGGCTGCCTCCCCCGGGGTCCTCCTGGCAGGCAGGGTGACAAAAACGAGTCACCCTGAATGCCAGGGAAAGCCACCAGAGGGAGAATCCTGGCCCCAGAAGCCTCCTAGCTTTCCCGTCAGTGGTTTCCATGCCTCGACGCAAGTGGATCAAGCAGCTCAGACCCCAGAGACTTTGCACTTGCTGCTCTGTTACTCCAACTTGTGTTTCTGCCACACCAATCCCCAAACCCCTCACACCGGGTGCCACCAACATGGTTTCCTCCCCTCTCCTCTGTCCAGGTGCCACCTCAAAGTTGCCTCCTGGGGGGGCATCTTTCCCTGACCTCCTTACCCCAACGGCCCCACCCCTGCACGCTCCCCTCTCCCTCTGGAAGTCCCCATCAGCACTGAGACGACACCATGTGTACCCAGCCTGGCTCCAGGTCCATCCTGCATGAGCCCGGCCCCAGCCTGTCTCAGAATGTGGATTCTCACTCCGATTCCCGCTCTGGCCCCCGGGGCCACCGTGAGTCTCTGCCCTCAGCTGATGTGCCCCACACGAGACGATGGAGGCAGCCCTTCCCCACTCCACGAAGCCCCCGGCGTGTGGCCTCACCCAGACGCGGGAGCAGCCTCGGCCCTGAGCAGTCAGTGCTCCTTCTCCAACGTCTTTCAGTCTTTGGGGTACACATATGGCCTCAAGGACAGGGGATCCACAGTCAGGACAACAGATGGGTCAAGGATGGGAACCCCAAGGCCTGGTCCTCAGTGCTGCCCAGCCCCAGCGCTGACCGGCTGCGGAGGTCAGTTTCTTGAAACCGCTCTCTGCCTGAAGGTCAAGTGCCACGACCCTGCGACCCCGATTTCCTCTGCTGTAAGTGGGACACCCCGATTTCCTCGCGGGCAGGGAGGGAGCGCCACGAGCAGACAGCTGCAGCACAGGCGTGCTTTGCAAAGCTCAAGCAGGACAGATTCGAGGGTGCCGGGAAGATGGGCACAGGTCGGGCTGACCTTCCTGGGCGGCTGCCGATGCACCTGTAGGTCCTCCTCACCTCGCAGGTGCTCCCCTGTGGCCTCTGAACCTCAGCCCCTGCGCCCTCACAGTCCTGCGCTGGCCCTGCCCGCCGTGTTTACCTGCCACGGGCTGCTTCACGGCTCAGCGCCTGCAGTGTACACACCCCTTCCCGCTGTCCCCCGCTGAGCCCCGCTTCCGCCCACTCCCCACCTCCAGGGATCTTCCTGCCAGAGAGAATTCCCCACTGGCATCCGGCTCCCTGCCGAGCGCCCCTAATGAGTGAGGCTCAGCTCAAGGATGCTTTTTCTGAACACAGAGGGGGCTGTGCCGGGAGCTCCCACACCACGGAACTCCGCCAGCCCCACCTCCACTCTCCTGCCGCAGCCCACCTCCGCCCCAGCCCGGAACAGCAGCCTCCAGAGGAGAGCTTTGCCGGGCCTGCTGGAAACACAGTGTGCCCGGGGCGTGTGTGGGATGGGTTTGAAGCTGGCTCCCCGCTGGGCCTACACGCAGAAGGGCGGGCATCCCTCTGCGGTCCTCACCCAGAAGGGGGTGTTGTTTGGAAACAGGGCAGGCGTGCCGGACAGGACAGGGAGGTCCTGAAGGGTCACCGGGGGGACGCTGTGGCCCGGCCCTGATGAGCAGGGGAGGAGACTCGCACGGGCGAGGGTGACAGGCAGAGCCGAGGGGAGCAGCCACAGGCCCAGGAGCACACGGCCGCCGGCCCCCAGGGAGTGCAAAGTGGCAGGCAGGAGCCCCCGAGAGCCTGCAGATGAGGGTGGCCCTGCCCACGCCTGGACCCCAGATGCACGGCCTCCAGAACCTGCAGAGAATGCATTCCTGCCGTTTAAAGCACCCCAGTTCGGCCACTTGGTTGGCCAACCCCCAGGATGCTTGTGAGGGGTCATGGGGGAGGAGGATGGTTGGGCAGAGCGGCGGGGTCCTGGCACCCAGCTCCATGACCTCGGCAGGGGTCAATCCATCACTGCCAGCCTCGCCCCTCCCCCTGCCCCTCGGAGTGCGGTTCCCATGGAGCTGGGGGACCCAGGGGGTGGGGACGAACGCGCCTGCTTATTAAGAATCGAAGGCTGGGCTGCTCGAATCTCAGCGGAGAGCTGCTTTTGAAGTGCCGAGTGATTTATTTTAGCCAATTACTGGTGCACTTCCCCTTCCAAGGACCCCACGTAATTGATTGAAACCTATTGAAAACAAATTAGCCAGCCCCAGGATGCAAAGATCTGTTTATCACTTCTCTGGAGGTTTTCAGGAAGTCCACGGGAACTACAAAACACATTTGCGTGGGCTTTTCCCTCCCCAAGAAGGACAGGAGGAGATAAAAGAGCAAACCTTTCCGGACACTGCACCTCTGCACCTGGCCGCGCCTGTGCTTTCCCGCCTCCCTTGGCCAGGGGTCATTCGAGGCGGTGCTAATTTGCTGCCTGTCGGGTCAGAGCCCAAGGAGGGCCCCGAGTTTCCAAGCAGCCACACACACCACACACCACGGTCAGACACACCCACCGCCGTGCGCTGTCAAAGGGTTGTCTGTCCAGCCCCTTAGGCTTCTAGGCCCTGGGCCTTCCCGGGAGGCCCAACCCCTGCCGGGCAGTGGGGATGCCCACCTCACAGCTGTCCATGCTCTGTGTCTGGGACCCACCGAGCGGCGACCTAGTGGGACAGGTCAGGGGCTTTAAACGCACGTTCAGGTGAACTTCTTGAAGATCATCTTTAATTGTGGCTAAACGCACAGCGTAAACCTGACGGCTGTTTTAAATGTAATTCCGGCGGTATTGCGTGCATTCCCGCTAAACTGAGCTTTAAAGGGGTGACTGTCCCAGCTATGGGAGGACCCCTGATGGCGGGGCACCCCCTCACTGTGCTGATTCCTTTGGGTCCTGCACCCCCTGCCCGGCCCACCTCCCTGGAGCGAGAGCTGCAGCTCCCTCCTGCGTGCGGCGAGGGACGGGGGGGCTTCTCCCCGCCCAGTCGTGAGGTCTGGACCCTTCTAGAAACCCCCGTCGCCTCCTCCACCAAGTGCAGGCCTCTCGGGGCTCCCTGGACCCAGCCATCGCCTTCCCTATGTCAAGCTTCCACCTGCTCAAGCCAGATTCTTGCCCTCCTGCCGTCGCTCCCCGCACCCCATGCCCCTGCGTACCCTAACACCTGAGCCAGGCGCCTGCGCTGAACACACAGACCCCAGGCCCTGAGCCAGTCCTCCTGTGCTAGGAAATGGGGCGCAGCCCCCTTCCATCTCCCTGGCCGCCCTAGCCGAGGTACCCCCAAACTGGAGGGGGTGAAGCTACGGGCCCTGCCCGTCACGCCAAGGGCTCCTGCTGCCTTTTCAGTGGGGCCGCCTTGCTGCCTCGCAGACCAGGTCGAAGCACACAGGATCCCCAGCCAGCAGGTGCACAGCGGACAGCAGGGAGGGCTGAGGATGTGGTCCAGGGGGCCAGTGCTGGGGCTCAGCTCCAAGTGCAGCGCACACATGTGTACACACGTGTACACAGCGGGGCGTGTGCACATGTGTATAACGCATGACATACACATGCCGTGCACCTCCTTATGTGTGCACAGGCGCCGTGGCCTGCACATGTACACATGTATAACGTGCATACTCAGGTCTGTGTGGGTCCATCGTGGGTGTTGTGTGTCTCTTTGCACGTGTCTGCACGTGTTTACCGTGTCTATGGATATGTGTGCATGCCTGCTATGTATCTGTTGTGCACCTGAACATGGGCCTGTACATGTGCTGTGCACTCTGCATGTGGAGATGTCTGTGTGTGCTGTCTTGCGGTGCATGTGTGTATGGTGGTGTGTTCCTACATGCGTTGTGCATGCAGCTGCGCACGTGTGTTGTGTGCATTCGCACATACACGTGTGTGGGATGGGGATGAGGAACACAGATGACACCCCAGGAGGTCACTGCTGTGAAGGGGGACTGTGGGCCAGGAGGACCCCAGAGGGGACTCACTGTCTGCAGGACAAGAGGGGTGGGAGGCATGCAACTCCCACTCCATCGGTTGGCACAGCCCTGCCCACTGCTGGGCCCAGGAGTGGCGCCCTGAGCAGCAAAGAGGCGTGACGGCCGGGGGAGGGTCCTGGCATCAGGGCCTCACCTCCACCTGGGCGACATCAGCTCCTGGACCTCAGTTTCCCCATTCGTACAACAAGGATAAGCAGAGCACCCCCCAAAGGCTGGGAAACGCTGCTCAGCAGGTGCTGAGCCCACGCGGTCCCAGGCAGGTCTCAGACAGCAGGTGCAGCGTGCTGACTCCGAGGCTGCCTGTGAGCAGCTGTGAGGTGCTGTGCGCCCAGAGGTGTGAGGCCTTGTGACTGCGGGCAGGTCCCCGCATTGCCACCTTGGGACAGGTGTCCAAATCAGAGACAGAGCCTGAGAACAACAGCAAGAAGCCTTCGAGAAACGCACCGGAAGCACACCATCCCGAGGCCCTGCTGGGGGCACCACAGCCCCATGTTACAGACGAGGAAACCGAGGCCCACGGCTGCAGGTTACAAGCGTCACAACGCACCTGGGGGTCCAGACCCCTGCAAAGGGTCCAGACCCTGCAAACCACAGCTGTGGGCGGGGCTTCAAGCCCATCCACACTCACTGCCTGGGTGCTGGGAGGCCTCCAGCCAGGCCCCGGGCCATGCTAAGTGATAAGGTTAGTGGGAGGTGAGAACCACTGGGGGCCAGGAGGACACCCTCCCCACAGGGCTACCCCTCCCAAGTCCCCGGGGGAAAGGCGGGACAGCGCTTTGCTCCTGGCCCTTTCTCCTGCAGTCTCCACCGCACACACTCCAGGGGAGCTGGCCCGGGGTGGTTCAGAGGCAGTGGCCTTGCTGCTGCTGCTGCTGCTGCAGGCTGGTCCTGGCTCTCATTCAAATAGGCCCATTTCTGGGGCCTCCCTGGTGGCGCAACGGGTTAAGTGCAGCACTGTGACGCTATCCAGAGCCACTGCAGTACGAGTTCAATACCCAGCCAGGGAGATTCCCACGTGGTGCGGCAGACTTCTCCTGCCTCGCCCGCTGCTCCCCTCAGCAGTGTGTTTCTGATCTGCCTGTTCTGCTCCCCGCTCTGTCTCTGGTGAATCCTCTCACCACCCCACACCTCTGGCCTACACCCCAGCTTGTATGCATAAATAAATAAATCTTTTAAAAACAACAACAAACAAACAAACAAATAGGCCCATTTCTCCCCAGGTCCATGTCAGCCCTTAGCTGACAACGCCCCCCCCCACTACTAGCCTCCCCCACCGGCAGCTGCTGTGGGTTCAGGCTGTGGGCCCTCCCCGCCGACCCGCCTCCCCAGTGCCCTTTGCTGGGCCCTGGGCTCAGAATGGCTCTCTCCTTGGAAGCCTCCACGGTATTTATTGCTCTGCTGGCTGTGCGGCCCGTCCCTGGCGCGGTGGGGTCCCGGCGGCGCCGGCGTCGGCGGGCACAAACACCATCACTCACGCGCATAAACCTGTTGTAGCGATTCCCAGCCTGGCGAGAGACGTGCCCATCACTCACGCGGACGGGCGCTGGGAGCGCGGGGCGGCGGGAGATGGATGGTTCTGGGAATTACTGCTGGCTGCAAAGTGGCGACCTTTCACCTCTGGGGAGCAGGGTCAAGTCACTCATCCTGGGCCCAGCCCCCAGGGAAATGAAGCAGGAGACCCCTGCTCCCGGGCCGCGCCCCCGCCCCCCCCCACAAGCACCCGCCATACCCCGCACGGGGGATCCCACCCTAGCCTCCAGGGTCATCGATTCCCTTGGCCGCCGAGGACGCTTTGAGGCAGGTGCCGGCCGGGGCTTTTGACAAATGAGGACGCTGAGACTCGGGGACACTGGATGAATTACCCGGGGTCCCAGCAGCTGGGACCCCGGGTCACCAACTCGGCCTCCCGGGCCCAGCGCCCCCCTCTCCGCGAGGCCTGGGTTGGTTTCAACATCTCTGCGCCAGTTTAGAGGTGTCTCCGCTCTCATCGGAGTCTCACCACCCTGGGCCGAGGCTGACTTTTGTGTCTCCTCAGAGCATGCCCAGGGCCACCCAGTCGGGGCAGGCCAGGGGCCTGGACGCCCACCCCTGCCATCCCCTCTGTGCCCTCTGCCAGGGGAAAAGCGGAGGGTCTCCCAAACGAGCCTGGCGGTGCTACATCGGCTTTGGGGGTCACTGACACTGCAACTGCCACGTTCTAGGTGATCCGGAGCCAGAAAGACTCCAGCGCGGTCACTGCCTGACCCAGAAACCCCGGCACCCCTCGGGCAGGTGGGCAGGGCAGTGCAGAGCCCCGGCGGGCGGGCAGGATGTGGCGCCCACCACCTCCTCTGGTCTGGGCTGAGTCGGAGGAGAGGGTCAGCTGGGGGGCCCCGCGGCTCTTCTGGCGGCCTGAATCTGGAGTGCAGGTGGACGGGGTTTCCCGGGCTCGATTCGCAGAGAGAACACACTTGGGTTGTTTTAGAACAGCCAGCTGCAGGTAACAGGGCTGCAGACCCCCGGGGCTACTGGGAATGTACTGAGGGAGGGTCTCTGAATGTGTCCGTCTTAGGGGCTCTGCCGCGCTGCCCACCACCGACACGGGCCCTGCCTGGCTGTATTTCCTGCCTGCCAATCGACTTAGGTGTCTGCTGCCAGGCACGCCTCCTCCCCGCCAACGGCAGATGCTGCCGCCCAGCTGTGGCCTGGCTCCCGACACAGAACCGGCACACAGGCGGTGCAATAATACCTTCAGGACGAACATGCATGACTTGGGCCCAGCACCAGGCCAGGGACCGAGAAGGCCCAGGAGAGGGGCTGTGCGTTCACACATCCCAGTGAAGACCCCCCCAGGGAAGGAAGACGCTGAGCAGACACGGTCCCTGGGGGCAGCCTGGCCGGTGGGTGAGGGTGTGGCATCTGGAAACAACCTGGTTCTGGTTCTGGCTCTGCCCCTTCTGAGCTATGCAACTGCAGGCAAGTTGCCGAACCTCTCTGGGCCAGAGGTGGGTAGAATGGGCACCTCAGGGCATCTGCCTCATATCCTTGTTGTGTATATTAAATGGATTTATGGGGCGCGGGGAGCAGGGCACAGGGACGGCCTTCCTAAGCACCAGGTAAGCGTCTACTGATGGTGCCACAGTTTTGGGAATTCTCGGGAAACACGGCGGTTGAGGTGAGCTAGGAAGGGGGATCTGAGAGGCGGAACTTGCACGGAGGCAGCCACTGGATGCAGGACAGGGACCTGCAAGGTGGGGAGCAGAGCCCGAGTGCAGGAGTTGGGGTGGTTCCCAGGAGCAGCGAACCCCTGGAGACTCAGCCTTTGGTTGATTTAAGACCCAAACGCAGCCAGAAAGTTAGTTCTGAGGTATGGGAGCTGGCCAGCCTGACACTCTGGCGTCCTCTGCGTGGCCACTGGGCAGCCCCTTGGGGGTGGGTCACAAGCAGAAAGAAGCCTCACACCCTGGGCGCCCAGAGCAGGGCCGAGGCCCATGTGGAGACAAGGCAGTGCCTCTCCACGCGGGCCGCAGGTCACCGCCGTGTGGGCAGACAGGGCCAGGGCCAGCCAGTCGGGGCACTCTGGGGGCTGCGGGCAGCCAGGCCCCGTGTGACACCCCCATTGCCTGTCCTCACTCAGACCACACGTGGCTTCGCGGGTCCCAGTGGCCAGGACACTGAACTGCCCGTCCTGGGGCCTCCTCCTCGTCCACAGGGCGCTGGAGGCTCATCCTGGCCCAGCTCAAGCCCACAAGGAGCCTGGCGGGCCGGTGGCCAGGACAGCCTGCGCCCTCCCTGACGCCACGCCGCCTCCTGCTTCTGTCCACGCGCGGGGCTCATGCCTGTCTCCCAGGACACAGACTGCAGCTGCATGGTCCCGGGTGGCCCAGGAGCGCCACTCTCAGCAAGGAGCAAGTGGGTCGGGGTGGCTGCTCCTGGTCCCAGGCACACACGCAGAGGGGCCCAGATCCCGCCACGCCCTCCCAGAGCCCGCAGGGGGGGAGGCAGGGCGGGGCCGGGCGGAGAGAGTGGCAGCCGGGTGCGTGGTGCTACCCTTGGGATGATGGGTTCCCCCATCCTGCTGCACCCCCTCCCCGGGCCCTCACGGGCACCACCCAGAGCAGAGCAGGGGGACGGAGGGAAGTAGGAGAGAATCCCAGCAGTCGGGGCCCCGAGGCAGCCCCTGCCCCACGGAGGAGGAGGCCAGGGCAGGAGCTAATGGCCGCGCCCCCGCCCAGCAGTCTTGGCCGGCATTAATGTGACCATATATACACACGCTAATCAGCTGTAACCGTGGCACCCAGCTCAATTCAAATTGATTTACTGAGCCTGGAAATGGATACAAATGTGATTAAAGGCTTTTTATTTTACATAGGTTCTCTATAAAATGATTTAAATCAATTGCCCGGCAGGCCCCACGCTATTACTGCACAGAGCCTGCTCTTATATTGATGGATACGCGCGCAGAGCTAGAGTCGGGGTGTCAGGGTGCTCTCCCGCCCAGCCCCGGATGGGAGGCAGGGCAGCCCAGCACCTGCCGGCGCGGGTGTGTGCACCTCTCCCAGGAGCTCCTGCAGCTGGCAGCCGGGCTGCACCTCCACAGGGCAGGGAGAGCTGGGGAGGAAGGGGACGGGCCTGGGAGCCCCCTGCCGTTGCCATGGCAACGACCCGCATGCCAGCTCCCAGTCTGCTTGCCTCTTGTCCAGAATGCCCACCTCTGTCTCGGGGGACCCCCCGGCCCCGAGCCCCAAGGGCAAGGTGGTAATCTGCACCTCCAAGGACAGCGCTCGGGAAAGAAGCTTCTGCACACACCCTCCGTCTCACCCGTGGCTCCTTTTCCCAGAGAAGGAAACTGGGGTCACTAGCAGGGAAGCAAGTGGCCCCGTCGTGGCTGGGTCCCGGGCCTCCTACTCCCTCTGCCCCAGAGCCCCAGGCCCAGGTGGATGGAGTCCTCAGCTAACATCAGGTGTTCCGGAAGCCCCAGCCCATGGACGGCTCAGCAGGAGCCAGGGCAGGGCCTGGCCCCAGCACAGGGGACACCAGGCGGCACCCAGCAGGCGAGGACGTCAGCGCCCCCACACCTCTGTGCACTCCCTGGGCTGCCAACCCACTGAAAAATCAGAAATCCAGTCTCTGCCGCTCTGGAGGCCTCGCGTCTGCGATGAGGTGTCAGAGGGGCCCGCTCACTCCTGACGCTCCGGGGAGGCTCCGCCTGCCCTCCCGGGAGCCCCAGGAACCCCCTTGGCTTGTGGCCACCTGCCTCCATCACTGCAGCGTCCTGCCCGGCCTCTCCCGGGTATCCCCTCCTCCTATGGGGCCCCAGGCTCTGCGTGAGGGCCCACCCTAAACCCAGCCTGACCTCAACTTGATCATATCTGCAAAGACCCTATTTCCACGTGAGGTCGCATTCTGATGTTCTGGGTGGACGCCACTCTTGGGGAGACATGACTCACCCCAGCACAAACAGGGTCTGCGCCGCACAGTGGGGACGTGGCTGGGAAGGTTTATCCTTTACAAGAAAGGAGGCAGGGCCCACAGGCGGGGGTCTCTCGCAAGGGTCCTGCTCCTAGGAGGGACGGTGAGTCCCCGTCTCTGGCGGGGGCTTCTGCAGCCTGCTTCGAGCACCCGCAGAGGCAGATGGGTGGCCCCTGGGACAAGCCTGCGCACCCACCACGAAGGGAGAGCGGGCAGGCAGAGGGTTCACAACGCTTCATCAGCCCCACTGGAAAGCCCACAACAGGGAGGGTGGTGGGTGCTGGGGGGGCTCGGTCTCCACTGCAGAGCTGCCGGCCGCAGGCGGGGTACAAACCCAAAGGTGAGCTAATTAAAATTTAAATTCTATTCTTCAGCTACACAAGCCATCTGTGGCTAGTGGCTACCATATGGGACAATACAGACCTAGAACCTTCTCCACCACCATGGAAAGTTCTAAGAGACAGCTCCAGACTCACTTTTCCTTGTACATTTTGTAACATGGGCAAAGAGACTTAAGTTAAAAAAAAAAAGTAGTAATTAAAATAAAAAATAGGGCTTCCCTGGTCGTGCAGCGGTTAAGCGCTGCGCTGTGGAGCTGTCGGCAGTGGCGATGCGAGTTCGGCGCCGACCGGGGAGATTCCCACATGGTGCGGCAGACCTCTCCTGCCTCGCCCGCTGCTCCCCTCACCAGTGTATTTCTGATCTGCCTGTTCTGCTCCCCACTCTGTCTCTGGTGAACCCTCTCGCTGCCCCACGCCTCTGGCCTGTACCCCAGCTTGTATGCATAAAAATAAATAAATCTTTAAAAATTAATAAAAAAAAAGAAAAAAGAAATGCAGTGCAGTTGATATCCTCTCACCCCAAATCCCACCCTAAAGGGCCTCTGGGTGGGGTCTGTGCTGCTGCACCGTTGCTCCCATCAGCGGCCAACCACATGCGTTCCCCAGGGTCCAGTCCATCTTGCTCCCAAGAGGTCACCCTGTCCCTCCACTCTGCTCTGCCCCAACTTCTCCCAGAGGCCTCACGAGACCTCCCCCAGAGTTCCGAAACTCCGTCCTCTGCTTTGCACCTCACAGACTCCTAGGCATCCTTCAAGACCCCTGGGCCTCTGGGATGCCTGTTCCAACAGCAGGAACTTCCCTCTCTTGTGCTCTCCCATCACTCACTTGAATCACACAGATGTCTGTCCTTCCCTCCTGGGTGTGAGCATTCTGCATGCAGACCAGTCAAGGTAACCCCCGGCCGGGAGCGGGACGTCTGGCCGTGCCGCGGGAGGAACGAGCCAGGGCTCCCTTTCAACTAGGCCCTGGGGACCATGACAGTGTCACAGCTGAATAAACAGACGACCGGTGGGGAGCCAGATCTTTTCCCCTCCATATTCTGGGCACACGTGTAAGCACACAGTAGGAGCATAATAAACAGGGGAGGCAGACAAGAGGAACTAGGTAGAGAAAAGACTGCAAGAGGATGAGGCTCTCCCATGTGGAAACAGAAGCTGCAGAACCACTAAGACAAGACAGATGGGCCATATCCCGGGGAGGTACGGGCAACGGCTGTGCTGCTCCCCGGCCTCCCTGCTGAATGCACACAGTAGGGCAGCGACGTGCAAGACCACGGTGGGCACTACTTCAAGGAGACACTGATTTAAACCCTAGGATGATTCAAGGCCATTCTCCCAGGTGCCCCTCACCTGTCCTCTGCATCCACAGCTGTGAGGCCTGGTTGAGCCTCTGACCCTGCCATGGCTCAGTTTCCCATAGCCCCAGAGAGATAAAAACGGACCCTGAGGTGGCAGCGAGGCTAACATGAGCTCTGAGGTGGCTGGCTCCCCAAGCGCCCCCCAGCCAGTGTATTGTCAGCTCCCCTGGCACGCACCGCACAGTTTGGGACCACCAGCCTCTCAGACACCCCCGTCGGGGCTGGGGCTGGCTGGGTGGTCCCGGGAACTCAGGTCTGCAAAGAGGGCACTTAGCGTCCTGCTCGACACCCCCTGCAGCTTGGCTGGCCTTGGGCAGCAGCAGGGAGGGCTGGGGCCGTCAGCATTGTCAGCTCAGTCACTCGGGGCTGGCCACGGGGGCTGCCCCCTCTAGTTCTTCCCTCCCCAGGTGGACGGAGGTGGCATCTGGACCGCACGTGCTGGGGTCCTGGGGTGCTACCCTGACTGGAATTGAGGTCCTGCCTTTCGGTTGAGGCAAACACTGAGACATAAAGCAACCACAGGAGAAACTAGCAAACCATTCTGGTCTAGTCTCCACCCAGCGTCTGCCACGTCGCAGCGCACCCTAAGGAAGGAGCCCTGAGCACCTGCACCCAGGCACAGAGGACAGCGGGCCAGAGGCTCTCCTGCATGGTGGGCAGCCGCCTACTGACGGGGAAACGTGTGCCCACGCCACAGGGCAGGGGAGAGGAGAGAAAGGGCTGGGTGCCTGGCAGTGGGCGGGAGGGGTGGGAAGAGAGGCAGAGTTCCTGGAGGACACAGCTGGGGGGCCCTGGAGGGGCCCAGAGGGGGGGGTCCGCACATGGGGGCAGAAGGAAGTGGACATGGGAGGACAGGTGGGCAGGGGGCTCCCTGTGAATATGTGCCAGCCGCCACAGGGAGCCACAGAAGGTTCCACACAGAGGAGTGGCCACGTCAACTTAGGATTCTAGGCGGGAGTTGCCAGCACTCTGGGGGGGCTGTGTTGAGGTGAGGGGGCCGCTGTCCAGGCCTCTGGGGGGCACTCCTCAGTGGGTGTTGGAGGGGCCAAAGCAGCAGCTCCTGGGACCCCCCTCCGGTGGGCAGGAGAGCAGGCAGGGGTGGGGCCTGGAGGGCAGCTTCTGCGCACCCGCTGTCCCCAGGGAGGGTGGCATCAGGCCCCCAATTACAGGAACAATTAGGGTACACTGATGCACAGCCAGCCGCCTCGGCGCCACCTCGAGAGTGACAAGCCGGCCCCGGCGGGCTGCGCGCCGGCTTTAATCCCGGGAAGGCTCTCGAGTGTTAATGGTGCAAGCAGGCTCATTAGCTGTAATCCATCTGTCCTTAATGCGGCGGTGGCGGTGCGGGTGGCGGCGCGGGTCTGCGGGAGGAAGGACGAGGGTGGGCGCCTCGCTCCTGCCTCTCCTGATCTAGCAACTGAAATGAAGGCGGGGTGAAAGTGCACAGGGGAGAGGAGGACGAGCCTCTGCACCCCTGCTCTGCGTGCTGGCTGTGCAGAAGCTGGGCCTGGGGCCAGCCGCACGCTGCTGTGTGACGGAGGCAAGCCGCGCTCCCTCTCTGGGCCGGCGCTGTCATCTGGGAAAAGGCAAAGGCTGGAGTGGGCACCTCCAGACAGAGGTGGTGTAGGTGGCCTCCGGTGCTGGACGAGGGCTGTGCGGCGATGTGAACGCCACCAGGAACGTTCCACAAGGCTTTCCGACAACCATAAATCCCACCTTTGTCTGTGGCGGTGGAAGGGCCCTCCCACTCCTCTGGGCAATGGGCGTTCCCGGGGCCAGCCGGGGCCAGGACAGGAGCTGAGGAATGAGGGGGGATGGAGAACAAGCAGGCAGGCTCCTCGGGTTTGACTCAGGTGCAGGCAGCGAGACCCCAGGGCGGACAGGGGACCCCATGCTCTGTCCCGGCAGAGAGCGAAGGCCGAGGGCAGGAGGGCCCACAGTAGGAAGCACAGGAAGTGCAGCACCAGCTGTGGAGGAAAGGGGCAGAGGCTCGAGGGGCGAGGGGGCACCGGGGTGCATTTCCGGTCCTGCTGTGTGATGGGGCGGGCTATTACCTCCCCGTGGCCCCGTGTCCCCATGGAGGACTGGGAACAGTGCCAGCCCTCCCAGGACTAGGAGAAGAAGGGTGACGCGTCAAGAGAGCCCCATGCCGGGCACCGGAGAGTCCACCTGGCTCTTGCTGAGAGGGGGCTGCTCATGCTGTGCCCACCGGGCCCCCGTTATTTCGTGCTGCTCCCTCAACCCACCAGCTGTTTTGTTTCTGGAGGGATAATTCACATCAACTGATCTTTAAAAAAATTTCTATGCACAGAAGGAAGCTGTCTATCACCAGCAGAAAGGAAGTGGGGTGCCCCACCCCAAGTCCTCCCAGGTCCTGCTGGTGCTCAGCCCAGTGCTGGATCCTTCATCCAGGGGGCTTGGAGGGGGCTGGGGAGGGTGCAGCCCCCCAACACCTATCGGCCTTCTCACTGTGCACCGAGGGTGGGGCCCGTAGCAGGGCAGGGCCGGGGCGGGGCTGCGTAAAGCACAGCCCAGTTTCACCGAAGGACAGGCCACCAAGTGACACCCACTGTACCCCACCGCAGCCCAGGGCAAGGGCCGCCACCCTCTGCAGACCTCCGGCATCCGTGGGTGAGACACCAGCCTCCCCGAGGGGCGTGGGATAAACAGCAGGAAAAAGACTCCAGGCCCAGCCTCGGTTTCCCGCTCTGGAACATGGGGCCATTCGATCCAGCCCTCTGGGAACAGGGGGTTCAATGAGCACCCAGGCCAGGCAGCCCCCTGCTGTGGGGTCAGAGCCCAGCCGGCAGGGCGGGAGCACGTCACACCCAGGCCTCTGTCTCCTGACGATCTTCAATTATTCAGACAATAACCGCACCCTTATTTAAAGTCTAGTCTTGCATTCCCTGCATCCGGCAGCGCGCACCAGGGCCTGCTGGTAGATTTACGCGGGGACGGGCTCCCTTGTGCAAAGTCAATTAATTAAGCAAACACTTTCGCCAGCAGGTTCTCAGGTGTGCGGCTGGGAGGCCCACCCGTCTCGGCCCGCCGCCTCTGGGACACTGGATCCACAAGGCCCGCCAGGCGGTGTGGGGGCAGCGGCCCCGGGCTGGGTGCTGGTGGGTGGAAGAGAAAGGGCTCAGAAACGACTGCTCACGAAGCACCTACTGTGCGCTGGCCCAGGAAGCAGCCATGGGCACCGGAGGGCCACCCCTGAGTACCCCATTTACAGATGGAGAAACTAAGGCACAGAGACTGGGCTGGACTTGCCGAGGGGGAAAGGTCGGAGAGCGGGTTTCACTCCAGGTGCTCCTTTCCCCGCACACAGTGTGTTCTCACTTCCCCAGGACCCACAGCAGGTTATAATACGGCGTTTACAACACTTGGGCACTGAACGACCCTCCCCCTCCAGGCGCCACACACTCATTTTTCTGTCAAGCCCGCAGATAAGAACCACTAGCACCCCATTCGACAGAGGGGGAAACGGAGGTACGGAGCGGCTGCGTGACGACGCACTTGAGGTCAGACAGGTGGCGAGGGCGGGGGGCGGGGGGGCTTGGGTGCGGGCTGCTGGGCCTGGCCCTGCTCTCTGAGTGAGTGAGCTGCGCTTAGGCCCAGCTCTAAGTGTCTGCTCTGGGCGGCCATGCCTGCGCGCTCACCTTCTCCCTCGCCCGGCACGCCCAGGCCCCTCCAGACGGAGTGCAGCCCAAGGCAGAGGGGTCCGGAGCGTTCAGGGGCCTCCACGGCCGGCTCCTACTACCTGCTGCTCGACTCTGAGGTGGAGACAGTGGCCATGGGGTCACTTCTCAGTTCCCGTAGCAGCCCAGGCGAGGAGCTGCCAGCAACCACAGCTCCGTCCTTCCGCGAGGATGTGAAATCAGAAGTGAAATGACTCAGGCAGGGCATTTGGGAGCCAGGCAGGAGCCACAGGGCCTGAGGCGGAGAGCTGGCCCGCCCTGCAGAGGACCTCAGCGAGTGACCAGGATGTGGGAGCGGGGGTGGAGAGCAGGCTGGGTCCCTGTGCCACCGCCCGACTGTTCACCGCAGGCAAGTCCCAAGGAATGGTCTGGGCCTCAGTTCCCTTCTCTTTAAAATGGGATGGCACAGAAATGTCTCCTTATTCAGGTCACGGTGAGGATAACATGAGCAACGCAGAGTAGGTGCCCCAAGCATAAGTGCCCCAAGCAGGCGCTGACTGTCCAAGTCATGGCAGAGGTGGAACAGAGGCATTTGGGACCCATAAAACCCCTTACTAGCTCCCCATCAGAAAGAGGAGTTCATCTACAGAGGACTGACTCCAATTCTTTAATTGGGGTTCCTTTTACCAGGAGTGCCCTCCTCATCCACCTGGAAAACTCCTACCTAGCCCTCCACCCAGTTACCCACTGCCTCTTCTGTCATCTCTGTGCCTGATGCATACCTGTCCCACCAGGAAAAGGACCCACATGAGCTGGACACTGCACTAAATACCTTACGTGGTTTAGATCAGTTCACCTTTTAGAAAGGAAGGTGCCATTTAGCTCCATGCTACAGATAAAGAAACTGAGGCAGGTGGCAGTGGGGCCGCAGGCCAAAGCTGCAAGGCTGGCCCGCGTCAGAGCTCGGACTTAAACCTGGGAGTCTGGCTCCAACCTCGGCTGGGGAAGAGCTGGTGGCAGAATTGGCTGGGATTGGAGGAACTGGAGGCAGAAGCCCCAGGCCCCAGGGAGGCAGCAAGGACAAGCTAAAAAATAAAGCTGAAATCTGAGCAGAGGCCGTGCACGCTGCCCCAGGAGGGGGTGGCAGGCCTGTGGTTTCTGCACGCGCTCTCCCCGGGGGCCGCCGGCGCTGGCTCAGCACGCAACCCAGCTGCCGGGGCGATTATTATTTCAGGAGCAGGGGTGGGTGGGGGGTGGAGAGCTCTGGGTCTCCAGCTGAAACTTCAGGGAGGGGCTGCTGGGGAGTGAGACTGGGGCCCTCTGGGCATCCTAACCATCCTGGTCACCCAGTCTGGTCCCTACTCCACCCGGAGTCTCGGCTGCCCACACTGCCCGCTGTGAACATGACACCCAGCGGGCTGGGCCTGGCCCTGCCTCCGGGGAGGCAACTGGACACCCAGTGAGCAGGCCGCTGACCTGCCGAGGTGGCCGGGGATACGGCACAATGAAGAAAGTGCCCTAATGTGACCACATGAGCGGCAAGGCCTGAGAAGGTGGGCCGGGCAGGGAAACCCGGAGAGACCCCGAGGCCCGGAGAGTAGGGAGGGGGAGGCTAGCGGGTTCACTGACTTGCTGCCGTCCACAGCCGGTCAGAACCTGCAGGGCCCATGCCAGCTTTGCCCGCCAGAGCCCAGGATTTCCCTCCGTCCACACCCAAAGACCAGCCTCCTACCTCGGCAGGATAATGTCAGGGTTCCCTCTGGCTCCGGCACTCTGGCCTGCGGGGCCTTGGATCTGGAAAAACAGCCTGAAGTTCTGGGAGGAGGGAACCTCCGTTTCCCACTGTGCTCTGGCCAGAGCTCTCCAGGCCTCCGTGGAGGGGCTCGGGGCAACCGCAGGCATACAGGGACGTCCCCTCCCCCACCAGAGTAGCCCCCACGGCCGCCCCCTGCACTCAGCGGCCCAACGTCCACCGGAAGTCCACCAAACGGGCCAGCTGGCCCCCTCGAGGCAGTGAGAGCTGAGCACGGAAGCCAGACAGGACTCACACGTGCTCTCGCCACGGCGCTCCCACGCCAAGCTGCGGAAACCACCCAGACACGTCAGGACAGCTGACAGACACGTCCGTCCACGCGGATCTCACCCAGCTCCAGAAGGACATACGCCCTGGTCCCGCCACGGGGTGTGGGGGCCCTGGCAACACAGCCCGGTGAAAGCAGGCCAGTACCTGGGCACCGCACCCCGCGGCCCAGCCAGGGAAGAACAGGCGCAGGGACAGAGTGACAGAGGTAGGACGAACGGCCGGGATGTGCTAACTGGTACACGGAGAGTGGGTATTGATTTCTTTTGGGGGTACAAAATGCTGGTGAAATTGTGAATTTTACACCCTGAAAAAGCCACTGAATTGCCCACTTAGAAGGTGAGTTTTGGGCCTCCCTGGTGGCACAACGGGTTGGCGCAGTGCTGCGAAGCTGGTGGCTGCGGCGCGAGTTCAATGCCCGGCCCAGGAGATTCCCACATGGCGCAGCAGGCCTCTCCTGCCTCGCCCCCTGCTACCGTCAGCAGCGGATTTTGGTTGATCTGCCTGTTCTAGAGCTCCCCACTCTGTCTCTGGTGAACGCTCTCACCGCCCCACACCTCTGGCCTGCACCCCAGCTTGTATGCAAAAATAAATCTTGAAAAAAAAAAGGTGAATTTTTTAAAAAAGCAAAATGAAAGCAAACAAAAGAGGATGAACGATAAGGCTGCAGACTTCAGTCCCGCGCCACTTGGCGTTCCAGCAACGGCGGCGGGCACAGATGACGGTGGCCCCCACAGGCTGGGCCATGCAGCCCGGGGGTGGCCGCTGCACCGTCCACTCGAGGACACCACCTGACGTGTTTCCCTGACCGTGACCCCACCTGCAGCCCGTTGCCGTGGCTGGCAAGTGACGTGGAGCCCGGAGACACACACAGAGAACAAGGATGGGGCACAGCTGCCCGAGGAGCCTCCAGCAGGACTGAAGTTCACCCGGCTGGAGAGGGGGGCTCAGCTCACGGGCAGGCAGCACGTGGTGTGAAGTCACTCACAGGTTTCATGTTGGCTAAAGAGCCAGGAAGCACATCAAAAGACATGCTTTGGAGTCATTACTTAGCACCACTGCACGCACATGCCAGGCCCTGGGACCAGCTCCAGAAGCAAAGACCTGACGCAGAGCTCACCCTGGAGCAGCGGGAAGACGCAGGGGACACAGACACACAAAGTGCACAGAGAAAAGGGCTGGAAAAGTTGGGGTCAGCCAGGAACAACATTGCAGAGTGGGAACAGCACGACGGACGCACAGGCTAAAGTTGCCAGTGAGGCCAGACCCAGGGAACAGAGAGCAAAGTGGCAGCTGCACGGTTGCTTATCTGGGATGACAGGAGTCCCTCTGCTCCATCCCGTACCCTAAAGCTGATCTGTCCCTGCCAGGCCATGGCCACGTGGGGCTGAAAGCACGGGGCGCCATCCCGGGTTTGCACCCCGCCCACCTTGTAGGGGTCAGGCCAGGTGCGAGAGCCTGGGAGGCACCAGGAGACCCGCCACCCCTTACTCCTTCAAAACGTGATTCTCTGGCATCACACCCAGCTCAGCAGCTCCTCCGAACCGCCGAGGACCCCTCCCTTCCCCAGACCTTTGGGGAGCCCCGCATGTTCACAGGGGACTGGATGAGGAACATCTGCTGAGTGGGCTTCCACTTCCTCTCTCTGCCCAGAGGCCCACTCCGCAACGCGGCCCACTCCCTGAGAGCACTTCCCTGGCGGTGAGAGGCCCCGGCACCCAGACACCAGCAGGAGACTCCGCCCATAGCCCTGGCAGCCAGATTCACTAGGTCCCCAATTGCCCGGACAGGAGAGAGGCCGGGGGCACAGTAAAATAGCTTCTGAAGGCCAGGCTGGCGCTACCATAAATAATCACCCGGAGTAATTACGGGACCTGGGGTGGAATGCTGGCCCGCTCAGCTCGGCTCCGCTGCTGCGGCACGCTTCTCTGTATCCACGGGGGCAGCTGGGGCCGCCTCCACGGGGGTGAATGTGGCCGGACACGGCCCCCCGGGAGGGAGGGGCCCCTGGAAGCTTCGTTGGGTGCCTGTGTGTGGCCTGGGGAGGCTCCTCGAGGAGCCTCCGGGCCAATGAGCGATTTCCCAATACTCGAGTCCATGCTCGCGCTGGCTGCAAACTGCGCTGCTTGGAATCCCCGAGACCCGTCCCGGGTGGGGTGGGGCCTGGCTGGCGGGGTAGAGCTGGGCAGGTGGGAGGTGGAAAAGCTGGAGTATGTCTCTGGAAGAGGGGTGGGGGCAGCCGGGGGGGAACAATGAGCCCGTCGGGAATGTTACTGCAAGTCACGACTACAGCCACAGGAACCGTGGCCCGGAGGACATGGGGTCCCCTGGCCGAAAGGATGAACCGGAGAGGTCTGCACAACAGAGCCGAGTGCAGATTACAGGGTGGCTCACACGCGGAGGCCCCAGCCAGCGGTGTGTCTGTCAGCGCCGCACAGTAGGTCCAGCAAGCCTGAGGCCGAGGATGGCGCCGGGGGACAGTCTGGAAACTGGCACAGGGATTCCCGGATCCTGTTCCCGGGCGTCCTGGAGGCTCAGTGTCCAGGAGAGGGCACCTTGCGGGCGACGAAGGGGGAGGGGACTGGAAAGGAGGGGCAGGAGCAGGGGAGGGGAGCAGAGGGAGGAGGAGGAGAGGCAGGGAAGGGGGTAAGAGGGCCACAGGCGCTGGCCAAGCTCCCTGCGCAGGGCTAAGCCATCAGCTCGAGGCTCGCAGGTTTAATTGTGGGAAATGCTGCAGAGAAATGAAATGTGACTCCCTGCCCGGGCTGGCACGGCCCCTCCAGCGTCCCTGCCGCCCGGGGGTCCCCCACCCGCCTCCCTCTCTGCACCTCCAGCTGTTCTCCTCCCTGCTCCCAGGAACAACAGCTGCCACCGCGGTGGGGCGGGGAGGGGGGCGGAGGGAGGCAGCGGGCTGGGTGGGCTGTTGGGAAGAAGACAAGACAATCAGAAACCCGTCGGGGAACGGTGCCCTGAGATGCCGGCCTGGCTGGGGGAAGAGCCCAAACCCCCAGCGCCCGTGCCCCCGCCCGCTGCCCCCCTTCTCTGGCCGGACTCCTGCAGTGCCCTGCTCCCCTCCCTGCAGCCCAGGGCCCATGAGAAAGGCGCTCAGCTCATGTCCCTCCGCCGCCCCAAACCTCCCAGGACCCACAGCCGCCCCCGAGACACACACCCAGAACACCCCCATTGCTCCTCTCCCCCACATCAGTCTCCTGTTTCTTGCTCCCCCAGATATTAGCGAGGCCAGCTCTGGCATAAGGCACTTCTTAGAGGTCTTCCATAATCTTCTAGGGGCCCAAAGGGTGGTCCCCCAAAGATATGCCCACACCCTAACCCCTGTGGATGTGACCTCACTTGGAAAAAGGAACTCTGGATATGAACAGGACGGGAATGAGCCCACCCGGGGGCCGGGTGAGTCCTGTGCCGGTGCTGAGAGCCCGGGCAGCAGGGCCCAGAGGCGGCGGCACAGGGAGCGGGCGCAGGGGTGCGGCCACCACGCGCCTGCAGGAGTGTACCCTGTGCACCCTGATCTTGAACCCCGCGGAAGCCTTTCTGGGGGAGCCCCCAGCCTGCAGCTCTCCGGCAGCCGCCCGAGGAAACGCACAGGCGCTCCCTAGGTCAGCGGGACCAGAGCTGTTCTGGCCCCCTCGGGACACTGACCGCTCTGGAGGCCGCTGGCCACTCTTGGTCACCGCTGAAGGGCTGCTCCTGGTATCTGGGGGAGAGGCCTGGATGCCAGCCGGTATCACCCCATGCCCAGGACCGCCCCCACATCCGACAGAGAAGGATCCGGCCCAAGTGTCAATGGTGTCCAAGACCTTAAATGTAACCAGTCAGGGGCCTCCCCGGCAAGCAAGGGTTACGTCTCAGTACTACGACGCCGTCCCCAGCCACTGTGGCGCGAGTTCAATGCCAGCCGGGAGCTGACCCACAGGGCGCAGCAGACCTCTCCTGCCTCCCCACTGCTGCCCTCAGCCGTGTACATCAGTGGATCCACCTGTCTGCTCCCACTCTGTCTCTGGGGAATCCTCTTACTCCCCGCACCGCTGGCCTGCACCCCAGTTCTTGTGTGCATAAATAAAGTAAACCTTAAAAAAAAAGTTATAACCAGTCATTTCTATCTCAAGGGACAGAGGGACAAGCCTTTCCCACTGGAGCCACCGAGATCAACCGGGACTGAATAAATACAGGCCGAAGAGCAGCCCGGGGTGGCACGGGGTCCGCGCCAGGAGCGCTGCCCTCTTCATCCTACACGAGGCCCCTGAGGGCTGAGCGAGGGCGGCCTCATGGCCAGCACTGGCCAAGTGGGCCTGGCACCACAGAGCCACTGTCACGGCCACCGGCCCTGGGCACCACCCCCAGCAGCACCCGGCATCCTGCCCCTTCATTTAAGTCAGCGGGAGGGGGTGCTGTCCCGCGGGGTCCATGAGCTGAGTGGGCCGGGCTGGGCGGGGCCTCAGCCGAGCTGGGGGCGGGCACGGAGGGGCTCCTGGTGCTGGCCGCCCCTCCCAGCCCGGAGCCCCTCTCCCCGGCCTCAAGCTTCAGTGGGCTCGTGTGTCTGCCAGATGGCAACGCGCTATGTGTCAAGAGATAATCGCTATTAAAAATTCACTGGGTTTTATTTTATCTTTTTATTTTTTTAGGTTCTGTTTGGGCTCTCTGCTTCCTCCTAGAAAAGCTACCAAACCGGGGCGCGTAACACCGTTTTAATTGTCTCTAATTAAAAGAAACACTGGCTGGGTCACAGGGTTCCTCCCATCTGGTGGCTGGGGGCGGGGCTGGCTCCCCCACCCTGTAACAGGGGAGGTGCCTGGGGGCACCCCCACCATCCTCGCACACCCCCAAGGCTCTGAGACTCAGCGGGACTGCAGGGACCCCAGCTCAGGGGCGCAGGCCACCATTGTTATGACTCAGTACCCCAGCAAGAGGCACCAGAGAAAAGCCCACAGCGGGGCGAGGCAAAGGGCTAGGAGCCCCAGGAGGCAACGGCACTCGGGGAGACGCTCAGTCCCGCGCCACCCTGCCCGCCTGGCCTCAGTGCCCACGTCTGCCACGCCACTGCGGCTGGTCCACTGAGGTACGATGAGCAGAGAAGGCCCACAGCCTCGGGGTCTGATGCGTGGGGGCGCAGGGTGTGGGTCGGGTGGGCAGCTGGGGCCTGATGGCCATGGGCCCTTTGAGGTGGGTAGAGGACTTGGCCTCCCCTTGTTCCAGTGTGTTCCAGGGGCCGGGACACGCGGTGGTCAGACAGGCCGCTCCTGTGGCTCAAGAGGGTGGGAGGTGATACAGCTAAACACCCTGCAGAGGGGACCCCAGCTCCCGCTCGCCGGGCCTCACCCCAGAGGGCGTCCACAGGGGACTGGGGCAGAGAGCACGGTGTCTTCTCAGGCTGGGACAAACCCAGCCAGCAGGCCTCCAGCCCCCGGCCTGCCAAGGGTCATGGCGCGGCTGGGCTTGGGTCCCGCCCCCTAACCTCTCCCCCCGGTGTCCCTGACCTTCTCAGTCCCTCCAGGCTTCTCCCCGAGTGTGTGTTTTCTCCTTTTATAGGGACCCGTCACCGGATTTAGGGGCCACCCTAATCCAGGTGGATTTCATCTTAAGATCCTCAGCAAGCTGCATTATTTCCAGATAAGGTCCCATTCCACAGTTCCAGGTGGCCATGAATTTGGGGGACACCCACCCCAGAACAGATGATCTATGTTGTCACTAGCACACAAATACTAGCAGCACCCCGTTTTCCTTCTAGAGCTCATACTCTTAGAAACCAGCAGGCGGGAAAGACATCTCCTTCACTAGTGTGCCTCTGTTGATGGCACAGCCGGGAGGGGGCCAGAGCAGAGGAACAGGGGCCCACCCTCTCCCAGAGAGACAAGGTCAGGCTGGGGGTGGGGTTCTGCTCCAGGCTCGGGGCCCGCCACAGGCTCAGGAATCCACCCATAGGTGCAGTGAGTCCTCCCCCAGGCTTAGGGGTCCTCCCACAAGCTCAAGCCTCTTTCACAACCTCAGGGGTCCTCCCACAGGCTGGGAAGTCCTACCACAGGTTTGCAGGGCCTCTGCAGAAACAGGCCCCAGGAGAAGCCACCAGTCCTTGCCCGTTGGGTTACCGGAGAAGGCCCCAGGAAGGGGCCTTGCCTAAGACCACACATTTGGCTCTGGGTTCCTCCTGGTTCCACACAGCACCCCCACTCGTGGTTCAAGGTCCTAGAACCAAACACCCCAAGCCCCAATGGGAGAGGCACCAGCCGGGAGGATCTCTGTCCAGGTGACTACCTATGCCAGCCACACCACAGCGCTCGGCAAGAAAGGTGGGAGGGAGGTGTTAAAGGTCAAGGGTCACTCCCAAAACAAAATTTCAAGGATGAGGGGATCCTAATGGGGAGCAGGCAGGCCTGGACCCCAGACCCTCCCACCCAACCCCCCAGATCTCCTTGGCCTACACACCCCGCCCCCCCCCACCATGCTCCCAGTGCTGAGAACTAAGGTTCGTTCCATTCTCTTAGCATGTTTGGGGGGTTGACTACCTGGCCCATGGTAGATCGGGTTTTGACATGACCACAAACTCTGGGCCTCTTTCCTTCTGCAGATGAAGCCTATCTCTGCCCTTGGGAGGCAGGCCCGAGGCAACTTCGGGGAAGAGCGCCCAGCAGAAGGGACACTGTGTGACAGCTGAGGCTGGGCCAGGAAAGGTGGGGCGAGGGACGCCCAACAGTCGCCCTGAGTGCAACTGCAAGAGAACGGGAGTGAGAACTTTCTGCACCCTCAGATTCATGAGTTACTAAGAATTGAGGTGGTCTGGTATGCAGCCAGGGCCAACCAGACAAGATGGGTGCTGTAATTGGTTCCCTGATTAAAAATAAGGGAACTGATTTGCCCAAAGACACACAGCCAAAAAGAGGCAGAGCCAGGATGCAAATCCAAGCACAGGGCTCCACTGCGGACTGTGGGCTCCTGCTGGACTCCATCACCGGAGGGAGATGCAGGGGGCCCTAGGCTGGCCAGCAAGGGTCCACACCCCACCTGGCTGCAGAAGACTGCGCCCAGCCTGAATCCCAATGATTAAGCCGCCTGTTCAGTCCCACTTCTTATCTGCCTCTTCCCTCCTAAGGGTCTCTAGACACCTTTTTTCCCCAAATGAAGCAAAACTCACTTGCAAACCTAGAAGCTGCTGGTCCGGCTTCCTCACAGACAGAGGCACGGGGTGCACCTCCACTGCTGGCAGAGCCAAGGCCTTGGCCTTGCTAAGAGGTTTGCAAATACACACCCACCTCCCACGTCTGCTGACACCAGGCTGGTCAAGCTGGCAGTCAGTGCCCACCATCCGGGTCCTCGGGGGCCTGGGATCCCCCACAGTGGCAGCGGTCGCATGGGCCACGGGCCTCAAGCAGCCTTTCCTCCAACACGCCATCCACATCAGTGCCGGTCCCTGCAGATGGCCAGCTGGGTTAGCTCGACCTGGGTTTGGGGGCCACTACCCCTTGTCCTTTCGACAACTAGGCCAGCACGCCCCTGCCTGGCCCTCTAGTTGGGCACTAGAACAAACAGGTCCTTCTGGCGCCAAGGAGGAGTGTCACCACCACACGCAGGCTGCCTGGTCGTGACCACCGACCGGCGTGACCGCCATCCTGTCCACCGCGGAGACCGAGGTTCTGGCCAAGGGCACACAGCCGAGGTCATGGAGCAGGGGTCTCCAGTCCCCGGCCCCCCAGCCCCACCAGCTCCAGAAGCAAGGGGATCGGGAGTGGGTAGTGGCCATCAGACACCCAGATGAGACAAGAGTTTTGTAGGTGCATTTAGTTGAGAGGAAAAAAGCCTCCCCCTTTCTCTAAGCTGCTGCCCCCACCCCAGCTCCCCAGGAGAGAACTGGAAAACGCGTAAGCCGACATCTGATGGATGGAGATTTGTTTTAAGCTCTTTCTACCCACTGGACTATAATCAACTGCTCACGACCTCTCCACGAGCCACTCTCCCCCCTGAGTTTTCAAAAGGCAAAAAGCTTTAAAAGCTGCAGTTCAAATAGGCAGAGAGAGGCGTTCGCACAGAGAGAAGCTGGGCCTGATGGAGGTGGGGCGGGCAGAGGGGGCCAGGATCCCTGATGTGGGGGGAGCGGAGAGGGGCACCGAGGGGGTGGGCATTGCACCAGCTGCTCCCCTCTCCCCAAGGTGGAGGAAAAGGCCAGCATGCCCAGCCGTCCACAGGAGGGGCCAGGAGGCCTCCACTCTCCCTCAGGTAAGCAGCCACTGTCCTCGGCTGCCTTCTCCAGCACTCCTCCGCCCCCCTCCCAGGAGGACTCAGACGCCCACTGTCCCTTCACACCCTCCGCTTGCAGCCTGCCCCAGCCCCAGTCGTCTCCCACAGCCCGGGCCCCACTCCTGACACCTCGTACCTCGCACAGCCCTGGAGCAGCCCCAGCCTCACTGAGGTGAGAAGGTGCCCCCTCTCAGAGAGTTGGGGGGTCCTGGGAGATGCTGGCCCAGCGGGGCAAGCAGCCAAGTTGCGGTGACACAGAGATTAAGCCACACACCCCACCCTGCCCCACCTGCGTGCAGGGAGGGAGGAGAGAAACACTCCCCCCCACACACACCTTTTATTTTTTGCCTCCTCGTTTCAGTTCCCCATTTTCCTGCCAGAGAGGGGCCCAGCCCAGACTGACACCCCACCCCAGGGTGCTAACTGGCAACCAGGCTGGTGCAGGCCGGGCATTCAGTCTGGGCAAAATCTGAAGGTGATTCTCCACGCTGCTCACTCTGCTGTGCCAAAGGCCCGGCCAGACAGCTGGGCAGACGGGGCTTTTCTGCTTTAAGAAAACAAATCCACTGGCTTCTCTCCTGAGTTGATGGGTTGAGCAGGCAGCGGGCACTGCGGGGAGCCTGTGTGACCTGGAGGTAATCGGGGTCAGCAGGCCAGGCTGGGTGGGCGCGCCCCGCCAACTTCCACCTGGGGGCCCTCCCCTCTCCCTCCCGGCGCTCGGGTCTGCGAGGAGGCACTTACTGAGATTCTGGAGCAGGGACGACCAGGTCTTCACGCCCAGCATGCTGCGCAGCCCCCGCCGAGGCCCTGGAACCTGGGCGCTCTAAGAGGGGCCTCTGAGCATAGCCGGCAGGCAGCGTGGTCGCGGGGTCACTGGTGCCTGGGGGGAGGGCGTCCAGAGCGGCCGGTGCTCTAGCCCTCTGCGCGAGGAGGGATGTGGGAAGCGGGGAGATGCTAAGGGGGGCGAGGGGGTGACTGGACAGCCGGGATATCCCCAGAGGGGGCCTGGGAATGTGGGATGGAGCCCAGGGGCTCTTTGGTCAGGAGCAACTGGGGGCGTCAGTGCACCGTGAGCCCTGCCCGCTGCGCCCCCGCCTGCCTGCTGCAGGGACCCGGGGACTTGCTGAGGCGCCCTGGGGGCGGGGTGGGGGGCAGGGCGTGGAGGGGTGGCTGGAAGCCCCTAGCAGCCCCTCAAGCTGCCCCCAGGAGCGCCCTGCGCCCCCTCGCCGCCGGCTTCACTCTCCGCCAGCCTTGGCTGTGTGCCGCCCCGCAGCAACCATTTTATTCCCTTCCCGCTCGGCTGGGGCCGCACGCCTCCTCCCCGCCACCTCCCGCGCGCCACGGCGCCCCCTTCGTCCTCGTCTCCTCCGCTCCCTCCCCTCCCGGCGCCCCGCCCGCTCCCCGGGCAGCCCCCCCGCTCCCCTGCACTTGATAACGCGCTTGTCAAGACTGCTGAGTTGTTCCTGACCTCTCCCCCGCCGCTGCTAATTAAGGCTCCGCCGTGACAGTTCAAGTGCCGAGCATCAAGTTTGCAGAACCAAAGCCTCTAATTGGGGCCGCTTTTCATTTCTCCATCCCGCGGGCTGGGGCTCCCCAGACCTGGGCACTGGCGCATTTTTCTTTTGTATTTTTCATCAGGGAGAAGGAGGGGGGACGGGCACCAGGAGGGGGAGGGCAGGGTAACCAAAAGGCTTTGCGTGGGGGGCTCCCTGCCCCCAGCAGCCACCCAGCGGGCACAGGCACCTCCCTAGGGCCCACCTGACATCTCCCAAGCCAGGGGTCTCTGAGCAGCCCGGGCGGGAAGCCACTGCCTGCAGGGCTCCTCTTTGCCCCCCACCCGCATGGCGGTGCCAGGGAGGGGCAGGCTGGAGTTAACTGCACTGGGGGTGGAGGAAGCACGGAGGGGAGGGTGCCAATAACCCCAGGGAGGGAGGGGTGCTGGCAGCTTGCCAAGTCCCCTCCCCTGCAGAGGTGCCTCCTCTGCGCCCCAGCTCCCTCCGCTGCTGGCCTCTCCTTTTCAGATAAGTGCTGGCGAGCTCCAGGCTCTCGGTGACTCTCCATGCTCTGCATTTCTCCTCCAACGCCTACTAAATCAAGCCGTGCTGAGAGCCCCGGCTGGGAGGAGAGAGGAAGGAGGGGCTGGCTGGGGCTGGCTCTCTGAGCTGGTGAAGGGCTGGGGGAGTCACAGGGGGAGGGGGGGAAAGGGAGCAGAAGCCCAGACCGAGGGGGGGGGAGGGGAGGCCTGAGGAAATCCCCAGGGTGCCACGAGGTCCAGCTCAGAATCCCAGAGCCTGGCCCCAGGGGCTTAGTGACCTCCAGCCTGGCGTTTCCCACACTTGCTGGGGCCTGAGAAGTCTGGGTGATTCTAATTAAATTGGGGCACATTATTTGGAACCCCACCCTGGTGATTCTCAAGATGACTCAGGTTTGAGAAACAGTCGGGGTCGGGGGAGTGCGGGGGGCTCAAATACTGATCAGAGATCAGAACCACCTGGGACAACAGTAAGGGGTCACCTGGGCAGTACCCAGACCCATGACATCACCCATCTGGGTGGACCTGGCCATCAGGATTTCCTAAAGCTCCTGGAGACGGCGGCGCAGGCAGCCAGGGCAGACAGCCAGGGCTCTAGGCTGGAGGTTCTGGTGGGGCAGGGAACGGGTTCTGTCCCCCAGGGCTATTTGGCAAAGTCCGCAGATACTTTTTTCAGGGCATCACAGTGGAGGAGGGAGTGCTACTGGATCTGGTGGGCAGAAGCTGGGGCAGCACCCACAATACCCAGAAAAGCCCCGCACAAGGAGTCATCCATGCCCAAAGTCAGGAGGGTGAAGAATTGGGCGCCAGTCCCAGACGCAGGCCCGGGAGGCCTTGGCCACACCAGCCCCCGGTAGCTCAGCCCCTGCCCACACAGTGCTGGGTCTGCACCCCTCTCGGGAACCGCGCCTCCCCTCGAAACTGCTTGCTTCCCCTGGTGAGCTGAAATCTCATGATTTCTACCCACTGGGCCAAGCCCCCCCCATCTGTCATCACACCTCAGACACTTATTTGCGGCCACTGTCACTTTCACTGTCCCCCAAGTCCGCTCTGCTCCAGCAGAATCTCCAACCCACCCCGATTTTCTCAGCTTATTCCCATCACAGTCCTGGCTTCTAGAATGTTCCTCAGTTTGTCCATTTCCTTCTTAAATTTCAGAACCACAGGGCCATGACTGCCTGTCCAACTGGGGGTGGTGGTAACAGGGGCCAACAGAAGCCCTAGGAGCAGGCCAGCACATACAGTTGTCCAAGTTGCTCACTGCACAAGAGACATCTGGATAAAATGGCACAGGGAGCTGAAACCCAGCTCTCTCTCTGATCGTCAGCATACGCCGGGTGCAGCTTACATCTGCTGGAGGGGCGGACACCTTCCATTTGGCACAGTGACCTGAGGCGGGGCGGGGGGGTGGGTGCCGTCTCAGCGATGGAGGGCCTCCTGCTTCCCAGTCCTGCCTCCTAATCCTTTCCTGGGAATACTCTTCCCTCCCGCTCTGAGAACAAGGAATGGAAATACAAGCTCCCAGGGGGTTTAGACTCTTACATCATACAGAGATGGGTGACACCACCTCTCCCTGGGTGCAGTGCAGACAGAACCCACGAGGCAGTGTTTGGGGCGGGCAGGGATTGCCCTAGGTGTGCTGTGCTCACTCCCGCATGGCTCTGGCACCACACTTGCAGGGTGAATGAGTACAGGCATCCTTGGAAGCCCCCAGCCAGGGGGACAGAGGTGATGCCACTCGCAGCAGCGAAATGGGAGTCTCCAGCGCCCATCAGGGCTTGGGAGCACAGGACTGAGATGACAGGCGACCCGCCTGCCAGAAGCCAGGCTCCGGTGGGAGTGGCCTGCGCATGGGACGGAGGCAGAACCACAAGACGGGGAGTGGGGGGGCTGGGCGCGCCATAAATGCCGGGCACTATTTTACGCCTGTGGTGTTCCTGGGAAACCCAGCTTGGGGTCATCTCCCAGCTTGGGGGCTCGGGTGGCTCACTCAGCCTCTCTTCCTGTCTGTCCCCTGCCCAGCCAACCTGTGCCTCACCCCACAGGCCAGGAGGCTGGAACTGCCAGTCTGCAGCATCATGTCTGAGAGGGAGGCGACTAGGTTGGCCGTGCTCGCCCTCCAAGAGACAGGCGAGGAGCCCAAGAAGACCCACCACCCCTCCCTGTGAGCACCCACCGGGGCACACCGCAGGCCTCCCCACTGCAGCTGCCAGTGCTGGGACTCACGGCCAGCTGGCGCCCTGCTTCCTGGCTCGGCTGGAGATGAACCCCCCCATCTAGGGCCCCCGGCCCTGTCTGCTCGGGGTTCTGGCCTTTGCCAGAGCCGTTTGATGCACAGCCTCTCCGCCTTCTCTCCCAGCCTTAGCAGGCCTTTGGCTTCATAATCCCAGGGGCCCAGCACAAACCTGCTGCCCTCCCTTTCAGGGGTCAGAGAAAAGCAGGGAAGGCAGGAGTGTGCCCACCACCAAGTCAGCTGCTGGCTGGCCCCTGCCCTAGGACCCCGGGCCTCTGCGGCTGTTCCTGGCAGTGTCCTCCAGGGCGGTTCGCTCCAACCCAGCGGGAAGGGTCTCCAGCCCACCGGCGTGGTCCCTCCAGGGGAAGAGGGTCTTTCTCCCCTCCAAGGCCTGGTTCCTCCCAGCAGGCCTTGGACACCTACTCACTGCAGCTGCTGCAACTTTGCCTCCTACAGAGGCTGGATTAATCTCCTTTAAACGCCGCTTAGCTGCTTGGGGCCCTTTCACACACCACAGGCAGAGAAGGGAGCCCGGGTTTGCGGCCGGCCCTGGCCTGTACAAGACGAGGTGCAGGCATGTGGGAGGGTGGAACGAGTGCTGCCAGAGAGACCGCAGCACAAACGGGGATCCCACCTGTCAGCCTTGCCTTTTGGGGTCCCTCCCCCAGGAGGCCCCTCTTCTGCCAGCTCTGCTGGCCCCTGAAGCAGGCCCCCAGCACTGCACATGGGTCTCCCCAAATACGTCCTGCCCTCTAGGGCCCCTCCACGGAGGGGGGCTGTGTTACCTCGTGAGACGCCAGGCACCCTGGCCAGGTAAGGGAAGGGGGACGCCGGCCAGAGCCCAGCGGTCACTTGACGGCTCTGCATGCCTGGCACGGGCGACGTCAGCCTCTCTGAGAGCCTCAGTTTCCTCATTTGGAAAAGGGGACACCATGAGCACCCGGCAGGGCTGCAGTGGGGATGACAGGGGCGCATAGGTGTCTGTGAGGTGCACCGTGCGGGGCTGGCCCTGGGCGGGAGGCGGGGCAGGTGCAGGACTCTGCTGCCTTCTGGGACGAGCCAAGTCAACCCCAGCAGCTGGGGTTCCAGGAGCTGCCCTCGACCCCGACCCCCCGGGGCTGCCGCCGAGTGGACCTGCCCCACCTCCACCCAGTGACTTCACCCTCGTTAAAGGGGCCTCCATCACACCTGAGCTGGGGGGCACAGCTGCCCCACAGTCCCTGACGCCCCGTAACTGGCTCCTGGCCAAGGGGCAGCCCCCCCATTAATCATATTTATCAAACACCTGAGCCAGGCTGCATGGGGCCGAGCTGACCCACACTGTGCTCGCTCGGGGCGGCGGAAGAGGGCTGGAGGCTGCCCAGGGTCCCCGACTCCTGGGTGACTTGATGCAAACATCCCCCAAAACGCCCCCTCACACCCCATCAGCTGTGCCAGTGCCCAAGTCCAGAACCTCCGTCTGCTGCGGAAGCGGCAGGGCCTGCCTCACAAGTTGCTAAGCTACCACCCCTTCTGACGAGGAGGGGGCAGGTGGTCTGTGCCCCATGTCAGCGTGCCCAGCGGCCAGACAGCAGCATATGGCGCCTCTTGGGAGGGCAGAGCACGGAACACCCAGGTAAGGCCTACAGTGTCGCCAAGACACGCAGCCAGAGCAGGCAGGTTCGCCAAGACCCCCGGTGCCTGCAGATGGAGGCGCCAAGTGGCCGCCCAGCCCCCACAGTGGTCCCACCCACCCAGCACGAGGGGAGCCCCTGGCGGAAAGGAGGCGCTCGGTGTGTGTCATAGAATAAACCTCCAGTGGCCTCCAGCACACTGCCCAGCAGTCACCTGGAGCCCTGCCCACCAGCTGCTGCTTCCTGGCAGCGTCTGCACTGAGGGCCCTGCGTCACCACCTCGGCTGGATTCTGCGAGCCCCCGCGGACCCTGTGCCCTCGGGAGCCCCTCGAGGCAGGGAAGGGGCACTGCCCCGTTGGGCTGCGGGAGTCTGTTTCCTCAGGCCATCCCGGCACCCTCCCGGGGGTGGCTGGGCAGCTGCACTTTACTCTCTGCAGACGACCCCCTGAGCCACCAGCAGCGGGAGGCTGGGACAGGAGTGGTGGGTGGTCCAGCAGAAACGGCACCCCAGTTTACCCCTGGCCCCCCAGCATGTCCCAGCTCATGCAAGGCGGGTAAATAAACAAGCGCGCGCACCAGCAGGACCGGCAGGCGCTGCCAAATTAGGGCCTCGGAGTCAGACAGCTTGACTCTCAAGACATGATGGGTTTAATTGCAGGGCCGAGGCGCAGGCCAGGATGGCGCGCAGCTCCCGCACCAAATCCGTTTTATTAAAATCCAATTACTCGCGCTGGCCACGGGTCTCCGGCAGGGACAAATAGCCATCTTCAGCCCCGGGCGCACTCGGCGCTGGCAGATGGGCCGCGGGGCTAGGACACTGCTTGCTGAGGGCACTGGGGTAGGGCCGGGTCCCAGAGGAACCAGAACCAGGCGGGCGGGCCAGTTGGTGGCCTCCAGGGCCGGTGGCCTGTGGGAAGAGTCTGGCTGCGTGACCCCGGGCCTGGGCAGTGCCCTCAGCCAGCGGGGAGGCCACGGCTGCAGGCCGTGTGGGGGCACTGTGCTTCGCAGGGCAGAATGAACACCCGTCCCCCGAATCCAGCTGTTGAAGCCCTGATCCAAAGGCCTTTGGGAGGGGATGGGTCAGCCGAGGCCTCAGGGATGAGCCCGTGATGGGACTATCGTCCCCACAAAGCAGGGGTCCGTAGGGACGGAACACAGCCAGACACCCCCCCGGCGAGCCGGGCCCAGGAGCAAACCCACGCCGCGTGCTAAGTGGAGGAAGGGCCGCAAACCTGACACCGGACGCTTCCTCCTAGATGCTCCAGCAAGGGCAGAGATGAGACAGAGAGCAAACCCCGAGTTTGTGAGGAGGTGACCCCAAAGGGACCCTGGAATTTTCTGGGGTGGGGGAAATTGCTTATCTTGATTGTGGTGGTGATCTTGCCACTGTGTTCATTTATGAAAACTCTCCACTGTGCGCACTTAACAAGGGTGAATGTTGTCCTATGTGAGCTACATCTCATAAGCCTGATATTTAAAAAACATGTCAGGTGACTTTCGGACAGCTGATCAGAGGGACCCCCTGTGGCTGACACAGCTGTGAGGCTCAGACTCCAGGCAGGGGGCTGAGGGAAAAGGCAGGGGCCACGTGGGGAGCCTGTTGGCCGGGTGGGGTGCGGGGGGGGAGGCAACAGGCTAGTCTAACTGGCCACTGAGGCTGCATACCTTTTGATTCCACTCTCCAGAAGGGTCCTATTGTTACCGCTGTCACTGTCGTGCCCCCTACTTGTCACAAGAAGCAGGATCAGAGAAGTCAAGCCACCTCCCAAGGTTGCACAGCAGCGGTGCAGAGCCAGGCAGCCCCCACCTCCAACCACCAGTCTCTGCTGCCTTTCCGGGGGGGCTGTGTGCTCTCTGGGTGAATCCTAGTTGAGCAGAAAACGAGGCACTGGGGTTTCAGAAGCCTTGCTCCCGGAAGAGAGGGAGGAGACGGACTCAGCTCCTATTTCCAATCAATCTTACTTGGCCAGTGTTCCCGGGTTCAGCTGGGCCTTATGGAAACTGGCTTCTTGGGTGACCCTGCAGCCAGGGCTGAGCTGGAAGCCAGCATCCCCCACTCGCTACCCCCGCTGGTCGTAGGCGGTGGCTCCTGCCAGGGCCCTGAGGTTGCCCAGCCACCCTGGCTTTGTTTTTCCAGGCTCTTCCAGGACCACCACCATCCAGAAAAGTCGGTTAGGCCGGGAACAGCTGCCTGGCGCCTCGTGAATGCCTCAGATGTGGTGCTCCGCGGGGGCCCCAGCCAACACACTGCCACTAGGTGCATCGGGCCGCCATTCGAGTCACAAAGACCAATTAAAACGAGAGGAAAAACAGCCTTCTGAGCTCCCAGCGCACCCCGGCCAGCTGCTCCCCGCTCCCACCTCGCCGGCCCCCGGGGGCCGCTGCGGCTCGGGTTCCAGCCTGCTCCTCCTGTGCCCCCGCCACCTGCCTCTGACAGCGTCAATATTGATGCCGCTAGAAGTCTCCCGCTTTGGTGAGGGGGTTGGGGGGGGGGCGGCGCCGGGAGAGGCAAGCAGCTCCCGGATTTTCGGCTCAATTGCTGCGAGGAGAGATGAGAAATTGCCTTTCTGACCCAAAACCGGAGTTCACAGCTGCACTTCATTACGGCTTTCTCCAGGAGGCCCTGGGAGAGGCGGCTCCGAGGACTCACCTGTTAACGGCAGCTGCGCCGGCCCCTTTCATCAGCACGTTGGTGGTTTCCTGCCCGGGTGGCAGGGGCAGGGGTGTGGGCGGCACAGGGTGGGCTGCCAGTGCCGAAGCCCTCCCACCCCCTGCCAGTCTGCATTAACTCGGCAGACGAGGCTGAGGCGCCAGATGAGCGAGCGGGAGGGGAGGAAACGGCCACGGGTCTGGGGCTTGCTCCCACGGACGGTGTCGGAAAGCGAGGGGCACATCTCCTCCCAGGGGCTACCTCATCTCTCGAATGTTCACTTTGAGAACGCGTGACCGTGTGCATGTGCCAGGTGCATCAACGGGTAAACAGCAGGCACTGAATCAGTGCTCCTTCGCGCTGCCCTTGCAGTTGGCCTCTCTGCTTTTGAGATGCCACCATTGAACCTGATAGCTATTCAAAGAGCTCAGGGTCCAGGCTGCAGGTTACAATCACCTGGGGGGCTGGTGGAAAGATCTGGAAGTGCAACAGGCTCCCTGCAGTTGGGCCCTGGTCTGTTCCTCAGGTCCAGGGCAATTTGAGTGCAGTGAGGCTGAGTACTCAGCCTTGGGCTGCTCCAACCTGGCCTGCAGGTCTGCACACCCTGGCCCAGATGCTGTGTTTTCCAAATGAGAAAACCGAGGCCCCAGAAGTCAGGTGGTGAGGCTGGGATCTGAACCTTGAACTTAGGAGCCCAAACTTTTGGCCCCCACATGCACACATGGGCCTCCTCCTGGGGCCTGCACTGGCCCTCGGGGCCTGGGTGGTTGAAGCAGAATCCTTGGGGGCAGCGGGGTGAGGCACCCTGGACTGCAAAGCAGGCAGAGGGACATACGCTCCCCGCCATGCCCTCCACCCCCTCGGGGGGCAGAGCAGGGAGGTGAGCCAGGCTTGCCTTCCCTGGGACAGAGAGGGTGACGGGCATGCAGCCCACGGTGAGAGGCAGGACGAGGCCCTCGCAGGGTCACCACTCCGGACAGCTGGCTCATATCCGGCTAAAAATAGAGAGACCCAGTCTGGGGCAGCAGGGAGCACCTGACATCCTGGGGCGGGGGAAGGGGGACGTGGCTGGGGGGAGGTGCGGGGCAGAGAGGACGAAGGAGGAGGGATTCGGGAAGGGGCCTGGAAACAGAGGCTCAAAGACATTAGCCAAGCTGGACACAGGAACCCAGAGGTTGGGACCAGAGCTGCCTCCTGGGCCTGCCCCCCACTGCCTGCACCACACGCAGACGCCCCGCCCTCATCTCCATGTCAAACGAGAAATAACCAACAAGGTCAAGGGTTATGACTGATTGGGCCCTGCTAGGGACCAGGCACCAGGCCAAGGCTCAGAGAGGATCAGATCACTGAAACCTTGGAACAATGCTGTTAAGTCAGTTCTGCTATGATCCTCACGTGCCAGCTGGGGAAACTGAGGCACAGTGCTGCAGCCATAGCACAGCGTCTCCCAGAGCTCAGTACGGACGAGCAGGGGCCTTGCCTGGCATCTCGAGAGCCCTGTCCTCCTAGGCACGGCCCCCTCTCCCAGGCCGCACCCCAGGCAGGCAGGGCAGGCAAGCCTTCGGAGGCAGCAGCGCTGACTGCGTGATGAGATGGCGGCGGGCGCACCAGCCGCCCGTGTTGACATGACGCTCGCCGTGTGGAGCAGGCACTGGTCCCAACGCCACCACACGGCCCCTCCTCGCCGAACCTCCCAGGCCTGCTCACGTGCCTGTTTCACAGACGGACGGGGGCCCCGAGACTAGTGTCCTGCTGGGGACGTGGCCGTTAGCGGTTGGAGCTGGGAAGCCAAGTGGTGGCCTGAGCACAGGGAGGAGCGCGCCGGGCCCCCAGCAGAGACCCCTGGGAGGCGGGGCGGACTGGCCAGCAGAGCGGCGGGGGACAGGAGAGGGCCACGGCTGGCGCTCTCCAGCAGGCCAGGCCTTGCAAGGGAAGCAGAAATCTGTCGTTAACACGGTGCCAAACCCAAAGTGGCTGCTCCCGAGCTGCAATCCAATAAAAGTGCGACTTGTCTATTTATCATCCTCGGGGCTTTTTATCACAGTGCAGATGGCTGCTACCTTTGGAAGGCTCAGCAGCTCGCTGCCAGCCGCCCGCCACACAAAGCTTAGCTCAACAGAATCTGGGCCTGCACCTGTGAGGGGCCAGGCGCAGGCCACTCTGCAGAGCGGTGGGCAGGGGGAGGGAGCTGCGCTCCGCCAACCCAGGCAGAGCCCCCGGCGACCCCCTGAGGCAGGTGCTCCTGGGGGAAGAGACCCAGCAAGAGCCCGCCAGGGCGGAGGTGGGGGTCTGTCGATGCACCCCACGCCCAGTGCCAGGCGGCTCAGAACAAGGGGCCCCTTGGGGCGCTGCTGGCGATTCAGGCTGTAAGATAAAGGCTGAGATCAAGGGGAGGCATGCAGAAACGCCAGCAGCTGTGGGGCCCCGGCGCGTGCGGAGGGGTAAGCCCAGGGAATTAGAGGCTGTGAGGCGGCTGCTGCAAAGCAAGAGGCCCACCTGCACCCCTGAGACAAGGTAGCGGAGAGAGGCCTGCAGGCGGGGGTGGCACGATCCACGCACGCGTGTGTGCGTGTGCACGCGTGCCGAAGATTCACCCTCCCCAGCCTGCAGAGGTCTGCGGGGCAGGGGAGCCACTGCACCGCCAGCCAGGACCTTTGCCCTCTGGGCTGTAGCCCAGGAAACAGAACCAGCCTCAGAAGCTCCCCTGCCCGCCCCCCCAGCTCTTTCAAATAAACCAGAACCCGCAGCTGTGAAAACGAGCCGCTCTCTGGGCACACGCCTCGGGCATGCAGCTGCAGGAGGCCCTGGCGGCCGCTGGGCCGGAACAGGCCTCAGGCACCGTCCTGTGGCCTCCCCGGCCTCCCTGCAGGACTCAGGTCCTTTCCGGCTCCCAAGATCTTGTACCCGCACAGCCCGCACCTGACACTAGATCGTACCCATCCCATGCCCGGAGCGCCCCTTGCCCCCCAGAACCTGCCAGCCTTCAAGGCCGTCCCCTTGGAGCTCTGCGTGCCCTGGGCGCCTCGCCCGCTCAGCAGAGGAGGAAGCAAAAGCGCAGAGTCAGGTGACCTGGACAAGGCCCCCGGCCTGGCACCCTCCCTGGGGCTGGCCTGGTTCAGCCATGCAGACTCTGTCCCTGCCCTGGCCCAGCCACGCCAGTGACAAAGAAAGAGGGGAGCAGCGCCTCATCTTCCCAGCAAGATCATAAGCACTGCCTCATCCTGCCCACGGGCCTCTAGGTTCCTCCATTTGATGGGAATGTGCGATTCCTGCCCGCAGCGGTAACAGCTAAGGCCTGTCTCAATGCCCGATCAGACCCAGCCACAGCAGTCACTCCTTGGGCAGGCCCTCCACAGCAACAGAGAGGGCAAGACGCTGGCCCCGGGTTGCACAGCCAGGCCAGGGTGGTGCTGGGGGGCGGCCTCCAGCACAGACTGGTCACAATGCCTGGATTTCCACGCTCCGGCTAAGCACCCCCATGGGGGGGTCCCATCTAGCCACTCCTCTGCTGACGTAACAGTGTCGTCTAAGCCGGGGAGGGCCCATGGTCCCTGCCCCCACTGTGGCAGGGTGAGGCTGAGCACTGAAGAGAAGCTGTAAGGGACCAGGGAGAGGAGACTTGGAGGGGAGGACCTGGACGAAGCACTTGGAGCAGAGACCTAAGGAGAAGCCGCGGACTTGGTGGACATGGAAGGAGATACCCGAGACGTGGGAATGAGACTCGCGGGGAGGAGACGACGCGGCCTTTACCTTGACTTGCATTTCAGTTTTGTTCTTTTCCTTCCACACTTGCCTGGCCCCTCTGCCGCTCTCCTATGGGTCCCCACCAGCAGGCGCCTTAGACTTGGGGGAGATTTTCGGGCCTCAGTGGACCCCCCTTTGGGCCAACCATGTTTGGCTGGACATTGACCCCTGAGGGGATGGGTAACTTGGGGTGTTTCATGGGAAACAATTATCCTTTCTTCTCTTTCTATTGCACACCAGTCCTAAAATTCTTTTCTGCTGAAGATCTTACGCATTAAGAGTATGTTTCCTCCGTATGCAGCTGATGGATGAACCCATTTAGAGACTACAGGGTTTTAGGGTCCCGAGGGGCCCCTTGGTCTGACCACTGACACCGAGAGTGGGAGGTGGCCAGCCTGCTGGGGACCCTGCCAAGAGACCTGGCCTTGGCCCTCGGATGCAGCTCCGTCCCTCAAACAGGAAACTGACTGGGGCGATGTCAGCTCTCAGGGGGCTGGGTGGCCACCCCAAAGCCCTGTGTGGCAGGCAGCAGCATGCTGAGAAGGAAATGGGGGCTGCACTGAGTTGGATTGTGTCCCCAGATTCACATCCCCCCAGAACCTCCACACGAGCCCTTATTTGGAAACAGGTCCCTGCAGACACCCAGTGACGAGTCTCAAGATGAAGTCACTCTGGGTGGGATTTAGATCCAGTGAGTGGTGTCTTCCAGAACACAGAGAGACGGAGGAGGAGGCACTGAGGCTCACTGCAGTGGGGCAGCCTCCAGTCAAGGCTTGGGAGAGGCCCGGAGGATCTTCCCTCGAGCCCCGAGAAGGAACCAAGCCTTTGGTTCTGGACTTTTGATTTTGGACTTCTGGCAAGCAAGTCTGTTCTTTCAGGCCATGTAGTCTGTGACAATGTGTTAATAGCCACAGGACACGCACTACAAGGGCTACCAGGGCACCGCTGCTGAGGACGAGAGGGTCCCCACCCCATGGGCCCCCAGGCCTGTGCACCTCCTGGGCACCTCTGGGCTCAGGGCAGCGATGCTACATGGAAGGGCACACACATCATGTCCTCTCCTGACCAAAAACTAGATGCCCCTTGACACCAGCCTCTGTGCCTCGCCAGCTTTACTTACCTCTGCAGTGGGGTTCCACCTCCCCACACATGACCTGTCCGAGGACCCCATCACATGTGTTCACTCAGCAAACACCTATTTATCGGCTCTAGGCGCCCAACTCAACCAGAGTCGGGGGAGGCAGTAAGGACGGTGAGAAAGGCCCTGCCTGCATGCAACCGGTGCTGAGAGGGGCAGCCAGACCAGCAGGGAGCTCACACATTTCAGCCACCAAACCCTCCGCCAAGAAAGGAAGCCGGGGAGGAGGGAGGGGAACGGCTGCTTTGGGGAGGCCTCTCTAGGGAGGTGATATTTGAGCTGAGGACTAAAGCAGGGAGGGACTGAATCCTGCAAATATCTGGTAGAAGAGAGAAAGCAAGCGAGCCAGGCAAACCAAAGAGCAAGTGCAAAGGCCCTGAGGCAGAAATGAGAGCTGCGTGTTTGAAGACCTCCAGGGGGGTCGGAGCGGTTGTGCAGGGGCTCCACGGGGAGCTGGCTGGCACTGGAGCAAGCTGCCAGGGCCAGAGCGCACAGGGTCTTTAAACCATCACATGAATTGCATTTTATGGTGAGTCACCATCAGCCAGGAGAGAGGGCTAGGGGGTGAGAGGGGAGGCAGGGAGTTGATCCTGGTGACTCTCCCAAGTCCTTCTCCCACAAGACCATTCCTTCTTCCCTTTGCCTGCGCAACTCCTACACATTCCTCAAGGCCCACCTCAAAAGTCCTGTTCTGTGACAATGTCCCTTAACGCGGTGATTCTCAACTGGGGATGACTGTGCCCCCAGCGATCATGTGGAAAAGTCTGGAGACATTTTAGGGAGGGGGGTCACAACTTGGGGGAGGGTATCATTGCATGTAGCAAGCAGAGGCCGGGGATGCTGTTGAACACCCTTCAATGCATGGGATGAACCCCCAAAACAAAAGATGACCTGGCCAAGTGCCAACAAACCCTGGCTTACCCCCACCCATGACCCCATGGAGTGGGCCCACTCCCCTCTGCCACAGCACTTGATCAGCAGTGACCCGTCTCCCCGCCCCTCGCCTCTGATTGTGGGCCTCAGGCCCCGCATCCCTGGCACTGACAGCAATGCCGCACGCAAGCCCCACACCAGCTTCTCACTCAGGACCTGCCTTTCAGCAAGGCCCCGGCTGCCCATGGTTGAGGCTGGACACACCTGAGCAGAAGCCTGGGTGAACTCATCAGCCCTCCCCAGGCATGGAGGAAACCTGCCGGCTTCACTGGGTATGGGGTTTTGGAGCACGGTGCCAAAGCATCACTGCCATTTCTTGCTAGAAACGAGGGAGAACACCCCTCCCATATCCAGGGCCCCACCTGCCAGCACAGCACCAGAGCCCACGTGACCTGGAAGCAGTGGAAGCCTCAGGAAATGAGACCCAGTCTGACCTGTGTCTAGCTGGAGCTTCCAAGGTCAGCCAGCCTCAGCAGGGACCTTTGACCCCGCGAGCCCCAGAAACCCATCTGTCTGGGCCCTGGCAAAGTTAACCCCAGGTCCTGCCAGAACCAGCTGAAGGCCAGGAGCTGGGCCACTCTGGGGCTGGAGGAGGAAGGTGTCTGGGTTCGGCAGGGCTGCCAGCTCCTATCCTAGCAGACTCATCCCAACCAGACTTGGGCCTTTTGGACCCCAAAGGGCAAGGGGCTTTTCCCAGGGAGCGCTCTGTCTGCAGGATGTCTGCACAGCGGGAAGGGTTGGCTGGGGTGCTGGGCCTCAAGCCAGCCTTGAGCAAGCTGTACCTGCAGCTGTCCATTTTGAACGCCCTGGAGGTGCAGCGCCCCACAGACCCTGCCCAGCAGAAGGTAGCACTCCTGATGCTCCCCACTGAACCCCAATGGCCTAGGGTACCTCTCAAGGCCAGACTTGTTCCAAGTCACCCACCATGGAGTCCTTCACTCATTCAACAAACATCGGGAAGGCGTTTGGGAAGTCCACGGCTTGGAGTTCCACCGTAAGGAGCAAGAGAGGTAACGAGACACGGCCGGCCGAGGAGCAGGCCAGGGAAGCAGTTCCTCCAGGCAAAGCCTTTTGGGATGAAGTAGCGTGAGAGAGCCTGTCTGAGCCCAGAGGGAGGGGTTTCACCCTCCTGCCACGGCGGGCTACTGACCCTGCCGGGCAGGTGTGGTGCGCGTGTGTGCCGGTGCACGCGTGCATGCCGCGGGCCTGTCTCTGGACCTTTGCACACCGGCACGTGTGTGCTGTGGCTGCAGGCACATCCTATGTACGCCGGCTGCGTGCTGGAGGGTCTTCACTCGGCAGCGGAGGACGGGGAGGCTGTGAGCGCCCACCCCTGCTGATGCGGCCCAGAATTACAAAGCGCCTCAGCAGGGTGTGTGCGCGCGCTCGCGTGTTCCCTTCTCCGCAACTGCCTTTGAACAAAGTCCACTCTACTTTTCCAAGACCCCACCACCATCTGTCTCTCCCCCTCCAGCCACAAGAGGCCATTTGAGCCGGGGCAGGGGGCACCCCAACCTCCCAGGCTGGGAGAGCCAGATGGCAGAAATCGAGGCCTCATCTCTCCCAAGGGAGGCCTTGCTGGGGCTGCTGCCCCTCCCCTGCCCCCAGCCACCTGGGTCACAGGGCAGCCATCACCCTGTCCTGGCGCCTCCTGGCTGTCCTGACCCCTGTCTCTGGGCCCCACTGCCAGTGGCCTCTTGCCACCGCCGCATAAATCACCCTCCAGGTCAGGGCCGGGTGAGGGAGCAGGGCTGGGCAGGGCATGGCCTCTGGGGGCCTGCAGACAGAGTGGCTGCCGGTGACCCCTGACAGGCCCGGTCAGGGGCCACCAGGGGCCAGTGGGGAGGTCGGGAGAGCCCTACATGGCTCTGGGCTGCCGGGTGATCTCAGTCAGCCCCGCCAAGCAGGGGGTGCCCATGGCTGGGCCCTGGGCTGGGTCACAGGCCAGCACTTGCCCAGGGCCCCTGTGCAGCAGGCAGGAGCCGCCCGGTGGCCCTCAGCAGTCGCCTACAAGGCCCATTACTGGCGGCTGTTGATCACTCTTGTTTTCACTCAATGGGTCATTCTTGTATTCACTCAACAAACAGGTGAAACCAACTACTTGGTTTGGATTCTTTCCTAGCTGCAAGAGCTTGGGCAAGTGACTCCGGGCCTCAGTTTCCCCCAAACAAAAAAGGGGATAATAATAACACCACCTGCTAGATCCCTGTGAGGATTAAAGGAGGTGACCTGGGAATAGGACAACACTCAATAGAGGGACCCTGATATGCCCGACCATCAGAGACCTCAGGGTATCCTGGAGGCACCCAGAGGCACAGCACACACACCACTCACCCCAAATAGCAAGAGCACTTGGCCCCGCCAGGCGCCTCTGCAGGCGCGTCAGTTCCTTCTCCCCCTCGCCCACAGGCGCCTACTCTGTGCTAGGTGCCTCTCGGGGGTTCACAAACGAAGGGAGTGTCCAGTGGGGGCCCACCGTCTGATGGGGGCGCAAGCAATTCCACAGGCTCTAACCGGGGCATACGCAGATGGCGAGGCAGCCCTGGGGGTGCTGGGCACAGGCCCCAGCCTGGGAGTGAATGTGGGGCTGGGTGTTGAGAGGCGATAAAAGCACCAAGAGTCGTGGTTGCCTCTTGCACGCTCACTCTGCGCCTGCACTGTGCGCCCACAGTTGAGCTCCTGAGGCCAGGCGGCAGCTACCTAGGAAGCTGAAGCGCGGGAGGTGGGGCAGCTTGCCCAGGTCCTGCTGCTGAAGGTCTGTGCACCCCAGAGACAGAGCAGCTTCCCTTGTACCACCCCCATTCCTTGACTCCCCAGGAGGAAGTCGGGGTCCAAGAGCATGTCCCCTTCACAGCTGGGGAAACTGAGGCCCCAGAGGGCAAGGGGCAGCGAGCAGTAACAGTGAGTGAATGGCCGCACCGGGCCTCGAGTCCCTTCCAGAGCGCTGACCCAGGAGACCTGCCCGCCCTGGGTAGAAGCCACCAGGCAGTGCAGACACGCAGCCTCACCCCCCACCCCGGGGAAGCATTATTGCCTCCTCTCTCCTCCCACAACCCTGCAGCCTCCACACCCACCCCTTCTTGGCAGCAAGGGGTTTTCTAGAAATGAAAAAGAGAGAAAGGAAAAAAGCCTTTCCAGCAGGCCAGTCTCGTATTTACATGTAAAAAGGTCTCCTCTGCGCTCCCCGCCCCTCCTCCACTTCCTCTGGGGCGGAGGATTGTTTGGAGGGCGCTCGGGGGGCCTCTGTGACCCCAGGCGCCTCCTCGGGGAGCCCAGGCGAGGCTTCAGGGAGGGAGATCAGATGGCTGGAGGTAGAGGGGCCAGAGGAGGGAGTCTCCCCTCCCCCTTCCCATGGGTGTGGTCACATGTGAGCCCGGCGGCTGCGCCCCCTTTCCCGCCCCCCCCACCCCAGCCATCTGTTCCGAGGCCAAAAGTCGCCCGGGGAGGTGGGGGGCCCTGCCCGACCTCGGCGTTAACCTCCTCTCCCCACCCCCACTTTTTGTAAGCAGCTGTCTCTTATTGATGCGCTGGAGGTCGCTCCCCGCCCCACTGCCTGGGCGCCAGCCGCAGCGGGGCTGGGGGCTGGGAAGCAGCCCAACCCGCCAGGCCTGCGGCTCTCATCCCCCAGCCAGGGAAGACCGCAGCGTGGGGTCCTAGCTCGGGAAGCAGGCGCCCGGCCAGCGGGGCCCCTCGCCAGGCCACTGTCCCACCCCCTGGCCAGGAGGCCGGCGCCCAGGGGCCCTCCGGGGGTTTGGGCCCGGCCCAGCTGGCCTGGCCTGGGGCTGGAGCTGGCTCCAGGGACGCCCAGGGAGGTCAAATCCTTACCCCCTCTGGGCTGCCAGGCCATTCCTGGGCCCAGATTTTATTTCTTGCTCTGTCAAAGGGAGGCTCCTCCAGAGGTTCTAATGCTAGACAAGAAATTGGCCTGGAAAGGTTAACCTCCCCTCCCCCAGGGGCAGCGGGGGCCGAGGGGTCGCACTGGAGTGTGGGTGACTGAGCCGCTCACCAGCCAGAGCCTGGGCACAGATCTCTGCGTCTGGAGCTCTCTGGGCCCTTTCCCGACCCATCAAGCCAGAAAAAACGACCTTGCAGAAGACAGACGTGCCTAGCCCCAGAGGCACGCTCTCAGCACAGAGGAGGGGGAGACAGCCACCGCTGCGTGGGGTGTTCAGGTGAGGGCCTTCCAGGGCCTCAGTTATCAGCTCTAGGAAGTCTCCTTACCGCCCTGATAGGATGCCGGGCACAAATTTTCCCCCAGACCTCCTGAGGGGGTGCAGCTTGCAAGCCCACACCTGGCCCCTGGGGCTCTCCCGCCCTCGGGCAGTGCCCACCCCGGCAGTCCAGCCAGGTGCTGTGCGCCTGCCACTGGGGCTTTGGCAGATCTAGGGCATGGGCCTGGCACCCACGGGCTGGTGGGATTTCCGCTGTAGTGGCGGTGGTGGGGGTGGGGGCACAGGCCGGATCTCCAGCCTTGGGGGGCTGCTGGGCAGAGCACCTGGCCCTGATACCAGCCTCTGGGCCTGCTCTGGCCCCACGAGACCTGGGCAGAGAATGGGGCTCTGAGGCAGGACCCACCATGCAATTTTGGGGCCTAATACAAAATCAGAGTGCAGGCCCCCATGTTCAAAAAGCATCCAGTGTCGAGATGGCAACCCCAGAGCATGACCCCAAGCCTGAGGGCCTGAGCGGCCTGACGGGTGACAAGCCACAAAGTCCCCTGCTGGGGGCCAGGGCCGGGAGGGCCTTGGCTAGGACAGCGACTACAGAGGACACCCCGGCAACACAGCGCAGGGACCGGCCTGCACAGCCCAGGAGGCCTTCCAGTCTGGCTCGGGCATTCCTGACCACAGCCTCATGCAAGCAACTCGACCTCTCTGTGCCTCAGTTTCCTCATTTGTAAAGTGCAAATAGTAATAGTCCTTCCTCACTGACGACTGGGGCAATGTCAGGTGTCACACATGCCTGTCAAGAGTGGGCACAGAGTCTGCCCGGCGCGGGTTGTTTTTATCATAACGTGGTTGGACATACTGCAACTCGATAATGTTATTATCTTTGGGTTATCACGAGCGGCCACACCCTAGTGAGCCCTGGGCCACACCCCCGATGATGATGCCCACGGGTGGGGGGCATGAGGAGTTCTTTAGGAGCCACGTTACGTTTCAGGATTGAGGCTAACTCAGCCGCTAGCACAGCCCCGGCTGTGCCAAGCCCCTCCCACAGGCTTCACGCTGACAGGGAGACATGTTCACCCCTCGTGACCAGGGGTCTGAGGAATTGCTGTTCCTCCCCTCGCGCAACCAGGGATTTCTTTCCTTCTATTTAGTCTTTCAGCCAACATCCTTCTATGCAACATTCATCCACCCAACACACCTTCATCCATCCATCCACTCGTCCTTCTGTCCGTCCTTCCACCTGTCTGTCTCCAGCATCCACTACCTACCTGCATCCTACCGTCATCTGTCCAAGTCACTCATCCAGTTGCTGGCAAAGGCCCATCCACCCGCCATCTCTTCAGCCATCCTTCGTCTGTCCTCGGCCCATGTGGCCACTGTCCAGCCGGCCAGCCGTGTGTCCGTCACTTGCCACACATCCCCACTGCCACCTACCCTAACCTGGTCAGAGACCGCCGCCAGTGCCAAGCAGAGGGCCCCCGGTACGTGGGCAGCAGCGAGCCCTGGGTGCAGCCATAATCACGGTCCGTGGCTACTCAGCTTCCCTCCCAAAGGCTGGCGAAGGGCAGGGCGAGTGGTGTGGGGGCGCCAGACCAACAGAAAAGGGACCCAAAGATTGAGACCAGACAAACCTGAGTTCAAGTCCCAGTTCTGCTTTTACATCTGGAGACCGACATGAGGACTCTGTGTCTGCAAAATGGGAGTCAGGGCTGCCGCACCCAGCTCTCGCGCAGCCGGACAGAAGACAGCATACGCCAGTCCTGAGGCTGCATCTCCCCCAGAGCAGGGTGTATCGCCTCTAATGGCCGCTGTCAGGACGGCACCTGGGCCTGCCTGAGCCCTGAGGCCTGGGGCCTCGAAGCTCCTTGCAGCTTCCCTAGAGTCTCCAGAGGAGGACGTATCGCCCTGGGGCCCTGGGGCACACCTGAGAAAGCCCACGCTGAGGAGCGGGCCCATCCATGAGACCTCGCAGGCCCAGGCTCCGTCAGCCCCCACACAGGCCTGGGCTCAAGCCCTCATTTGCCGCCAACTGTACGCTTAGGCGGCCCCAGCCTCAGCGCCTCCTCTATAAATCGGGGGGCATTCCAGGTGGCTGGACGCACCGCAGAGAATGACCACAAGACACCCGACACCAGTTCCCTGGATGGACGCCTGTGTCGTCACCAACAGAAGGGACGAGGGTCGCCAGGACCTTGGGTCCGAGCGGTGGTGAGCAGAGCTCCCAGCCTCCGTGCCCAGCGCACGCGCAGTCTCCCGGGCCAACGCCGGCCAGGCCGCATGGAAGGTGCCAACGCGGAAAGCGCCGCACGGAGCCGCCTATTCTGAGACGCAGTCAGGGCACAGGTGCCCGAGGCCGCCCTCCGAGGCTCCAACGGGCGGTTTCAAGCTGCTTGCGCCCTTTTCTTCACCTGATCTCTACCAGCCTGGCAGGTGAAGCTCCCGAGGTTTCACTCCAGATGAACTTGACTTTTGATTTCAGGACATCACCAGTTTCCTAAAACCCTTAGGGTGCACGGGCTGCCACACTCCTGCCGCCCACCTCTGGGCTGCCCCCTGGGCGCACGGCAGACTGTTCTGGAAGCACTGCAATCCATTCTGCATGCTTAGAACCTGATCTTATGACACGCGAAGGGCTTTATTAATAGCCTATTAGCAGGTAATTCATGCATTTTGATGAGAAATCATCTAGTGGCAGCTTATGGGGGAGGAGGGTGGGAGGGCGAGCTGGGCGTGGCGTGGGGGTGTCACCTCCGATTCTCTTCCGGCACCTGCCCAGTGACGGCGGCCCCACCAGGGCCCACCGCGGTGGCGCGTCTGGCTGCCCCGCCCGACACCCTGCCACTCATTAATCTTGATGAGTTTTCTGCTGAGTATTCTTCCAGGGCTTTCAAACCGCTCGCTAATTGCAATTAATCACTTACCGAAACAGATGTCGGGAACAATGGGACTGGCAAAGCTGGAGGCTTGATGAAGCTGTCAGGAGAGGGTGCACAAGCCGGGACACCCTTGGGTTCTGGGGCTTAGGGTGCCAGGTGAGCTGCTCCTGCCCAGGTGGGCCCAGAGTGGAGGGTGGATGTAGATCCCACGGTCACGGCCGAGGGCCTGAGGGGAACAGGGAGGAGGACTCCACCCCCACCCGCTCAGGTCACTTTCCAGTCCTGACCCCCCACGACCAGACCTGGGCTGGCTTGGATGCGTGAAGCCAGCTCTGCAAACATGGCTGGGGTTTTGTGTGTTTTCACCCCGTGGTAACATAAGAATTGTATATTCGCGTTAGTTGCCAACATATAAAAATCAGATTTGACAGAAAAATCTGGACTTCTGGCTTCTCTTGAAAAATACAAAGATTTTGCCATACGCCAGCATCAGCCGAGATTGGCTGTGGCTGAGCCCCCCCACCCCCACCCCCAGCCCCAACCCGTCTGGATGGGGGCCGAATGCTGCACTATGCCGAAGAGCACACCGCGAGCGGCTCCCTCCCTCGGGGCCCCGGGCACCTTTCACACACCCATGGCCCCTGGAGACCCCGATTCTGAGCCAAACGGCAGGTTTGAATCTGGGAGGAAAGAAACGGGCCCTGGAGGCCTGAGCTCTCAACTCGAGCCAGAGTGGAGGGACTTGTAAAATCCCTTGTGCCCCAGGCCCCGGGCAGGGGGTTCTGCTGTGTCAGCAGGTTCTCAAGGTGGGGGTCTCTGCGGGCAGCAGGGGAATGGTGGGAAATGCAGAGTCTCTGCCTCTCTAGATCCCGGGGCTGGAGCCCCCCCAGGGCTTCTGACGCTCACACAGGCTGAGTCGCTGTTCTAGATCTCCACCTGGGGGAGAGGGGCACGCAGGGGCTCACAAACAAGAATTCCTGGTGCAAACTGTGTGCAACACAGGCGGCCTCCATCGCTGATGCCACGCCTGGCGGCCCGCAGCCCAGCCCAGCCTTCGGGGAGGTGGCCCGAGTCAGGATTCTGTAAAACTCCCTGGGACCTAGCAGGGCTGGGGGTGCAGGACGGGGTAGGACCTGGCGTTGTGTCCCGTGCCCCGGGAGCCACGGAAGGTTCTGAGCAAGGAGGGGCATGCGATTCCTCAAGGCCACATGGGACCAGGGTCCTCCACACGCCCAGTGCTGTCAGCTCCCCATGCACACCTGGCCGCCTTCCCGGGGCCCACCTTCCGGCCCCTAGTGGGAGCCCTGTGTGTGGGGTGGCGCGTGCTGCCAGGGACACACGTGCTGCACACCCGTGACTGCGTGCGACTGTGGGCGCGGCCTGGGTGTCGGCTGGGCCTCCACGCATGCGTCTGTCCTGCCGCAGTGTCCTGCTGCTGCCACGGTCTGTGTTCCCAGAAGTCATGTAGCGTGGCGTGTGTGCGCGTGCAGTGTGGGCTCGGAGCTGTGGGAGGCCGAGTGTGCGCACAGAGAGGCCCCGAGAGGCACGGCCAGGGTGGGGATGAGCCCGGTGCCCCTTTCACAGCCAAGCACTGAGGTCGCCAGGCCACTCCACGGCAAGGGGTTCCAACCCATGTCTGCGGGACACGCATAGCCCATGCTCTGCGCTGCCCACCCTGGCCCCTGCTCAGACACATCTGACTGGGAAATAAAAGATGAGGCTCTTTGAGTCCCCAGACGTGGGTTAAAGCGACAGTTAATTCCACATACTTCCAGTGACTGCAAATGCCTCAGGCCAAGGGGATATGTGACCATCTGTCCAGCTGTCCGTCCATCCGTCTGCCCGCCATCCATCCGCCCATCCACCCATCTCTCCATCCATCCGCCTACCTTCCGTTCATTTATGCTCCCACCCAACCTCTATCTCCCACCCTGTCTCCCACCTCCATCCATTCCCCACAAATTCTTAGGGAACGCTGGCTAGCGGTGTAGATTCTGGGACAGCGCTGTCTGAAGCTTGCATCCTGGCCCCGCCACCGACGAGCCGAGCAACGGCAGGCAGCCCAGGTCCCCTTGCCGCATCTTCCCTGCCGTGAGAGGGCTGATGTGAGCAGTAGGCACAGCATAGAAAGCGCAGATCCCCTTGCCTGTTGCTTACTGTAGATTCCTGGCCAAGATAAAAGTCCCTTCACCTCTTGCTTTGGGCCTCCCTGGTGGCGCAAGGGGTTAAGTCTCAGCACTGTGAAGCTACTGGCAGCCACTGCAGCAAGTGTTCGATCCTGGGCCAGGGAGCTGACCCACAGGGCACAGCAGACCTCTCCTGTCTCCCCGCTGCTCCCCTCAGCAGTATATTTCCATAGGTCCACCTGTTCTGCTCCCCACTCTGTCTCTGGTGAACCCGCTCACCTCCTGCACCTCTGGCCTACAGCCCAGCTTTGTATGCATAAATAAAAATTTAAAAAAAAAGTCCCTTTACCTCTTATCTTCAATTTTCCCCTCTGTAAGATGGAATGAAATTGCTCCTTCCTAGCACTGAGAGGCCAGGGAGATAAAACTGCCCAGCACAGCATGAAAAATGGGGGCCGCCATGGTTGTAGAAGGGCAGGTGGGAAGGGCAGGCTGGCCTGGTTTGGATGAGAGGGTGGGGGGCAGTGTGACCACAGCTTTTACTGCCCCCCTTGCTGCTCAGCAGCCCCACATGCAGCAGTGAGCTTCACCCAAAGTTCCCTCAGGAAGGCCCTGTGCCTTCATCACTGGGGATTTTGCTCCCCTGAGGGGCCAGTGTCTCACTGTTGTTTCCTCCCCACGCTCTCAGCACCTGTCCCTCCTCCAAAGCCTGGCTCCCAGCTCCTGGGGTCCCTCCTCCACCAAGCCTGTGGCTTCCAGAATGCTAACCTTTGCCCGGCCCTGGGGTGTGCTGTTCCTGCAGAGACCACCTTTCTTACCTGCCTGTCCCCCTTCTGCCTCCTGGGTCCTCTGACACCTGTTTCCTGAGGCCCTGGATTAAATTCTCTCTGTTGAAACACCTGTGTGGTTTCTAGACGCTGGCTGGCCAGGACTGAGCACAGAGCAGGCAGCTGTTCAACAGCTGTGACAAGGCAGGGCAGCCAGGGACGCGGGCGCTGCCGAGCCCCCACCCCAGAGCACCAGGGAGGTCCGCCTGCCCGCCCCAGCACCCCTCCCCGCGCGCCATCCACTCGGCCTCTGCCTGCCGCCGAACCGCCCTGCCGTCCGGGATGGAAGCCCCACTCTAGCTGCCTGAGTGTGCGGCAGCCCAAGGAGGGCCTGACACGTGTTAAAATAAATATTCTGCAAATATGATGTTCCATATGTATGACTTCGTGGGGTGATGATTTTCCTGCTGATCGCTGTAAGTGACAGCTGTGTGGGGAGCGCTGGAGACGCGGGCTGGGCGGCCCTCGCCGTGCACGCGGCGGGGTGGCGAGGGGGGCGCCGAGGCGGGGAGCATCTGGCGACTCGGGACGTGCGAGGAGCCTCCTGTCAGCGTGGTGTGGGCACATTAGCGATTCCGAGGGCCGACGGAGCAGGTGCTCCCAAGCAGCCTGCTCGCGATAATTACTTTTAGATTGTTATGGAGTATTTAAGCAAGATCCTGGCGGGCTGGGAGGAGAGGGAAGGGCGGCGGCTGGGCGGCGGGCTGCCTGGAGGAGCTGCAGGGTGGGCGAGGCTGGCCCCGGGCAGGCCAGTGTGCAGGCGTGCTGACTGTCCAGCCGGCCAGCTGCCACAGCACCGACACACTTCCACCCCGCGGCCCTAGCCCAGCAAGCCCCGGAAGCCTGGCCTCTCTCCAAGTCGCCCCCTCCATCTCCCCCCAGCTGTAACGAAGGCAAGAGCTGGGGGCAGAGCGGGTGACCGCTGGCCTGGGGATCGCCAGCGAGCTGCCAGGGGAAAGCACTGATGCATCACCGGGGCCGATGGAGCGAGCGAGGCAGTGGGCACCTGAGGGGTGAGTGGGTGTTGGGTGTTGCTGTTATTAGGGAGACTAGAACTGCCTTTCTGGCCCTTCCAGGAAACCCAGGACACTCGGTACAGCAACTGCTTGGAGAGCAGGCAGGCATCGGGGTGCCGGGCTCTGGGGAGAGGCAGGGTCTCACTGGGGGACCAGCCTGGATAGAGCTCCAGACAGAAAGCTCCGCCTCTGGCGTGGTGTCAGTCTTACCCTCGAGGCAGGGAGTGGGTCCAGGGCTGACACCTCACCCGGGGGACCTCCCCGCAAGAAATCTGACCAGCCAGAGCTGGGGGGCCTGCCCTGTGAGCGGGCCAGGAAGCAGGCCAGGGCTGGGAGGTGGAGTTTTGCAGGTAGAGGGAAAGAGGGAGAGCTGGAGCAATTGCGGGGGTGTGTGTGTGTGCTGGGGGTGCGGACAGAGAGCTGGGCCAGCAGACATGCACACACCCCCCGTCACCATAGTTCTGTGGGCCTGGTGGAGGGGGGACTGTACCCGGCACCCTGATTCTGCCTGACCCACTTTCTTTTGCCCACAGCCCCTGTCAACCCCACATATCAAGTTCACTGCTCGGGGTGTCCATAACCATGGCGTCGCAGCCCCCGGGGGCGCATGTCGAGGCCCTGATAGGCAGGGACCACTGGGACTCCAAGCAAGCAGGGGTTGGAGCCCACATGGACTGAGCGGGAACCCCTACAGGTGGGCCCCGCCCAGGTGTGTTCAGAAGTCTAAGGTGTGGCAAAGGGTGACTACGCTGCAGGAGCAGCAGCCTGTACTGGAGCCCTCCCCCGCGCCCCCGGTGGCAGGAGTAGCTAGGCGTCCAGGGGCCAGGGTGGGGGTGGGTGGGGCGGAGTGGGGGGTAGGGCCTGGCCCCCTGCCTGGCCCATGCCTTGGGGCCCAGGAAGCGCAAAAGCCTGGCTTTCCCACTGCTCTGAGAAGCCACCCAGTCACCTATGCAGGGCTAGAAATGGTTCTACTGTCTAGTTGGGACAATTGTCCCTTCTGGTCATTTCAATGCAAAGTTTGAGAAAAGGGGTTTCTTCATTTATTGAATGAGGGTCAAAGGATCAGAGACTTGTTTCTGAGTAACTAACTCTGCCCCCCTTGCCCTCCACAGTGTTTGCCCAGGCGGCACCTGGGGCCAGCCGCACCTGAAGGCGGCCTCGGGCAGGGATCCGAGGACCAGGCCCAGGAGCAGTGGTGTTTACAGCTGCTATTTAAAATCCAGGCAAGTTCAATATTAGCTCTGAGGTTTGTGCAATCTGCTGCCAAGATAAAAAGCAGGGAGGGCGGTGAGCAGGGTGCCCTGTCCCGCTCCACTGCAATCCAGAGCGGCCAAGCCAGGTTAATGAGCAGCCAGCAGGCTCCAGCAGCCCCTCCTCCAAAGCCCACTTGCCAGAGCCACAGGTCCACCCCCCGGGCAGCAGCACTTTAGCCAGAAGGTAGGTGAGAGGCTCTTTCCCACCCCACTCAGCAAAGAAGCCTGAGAACTGAGGGGTCCCCCAGGCCCCGCATTACCCGCCTGACTCCCCCAAGGCCTCCTCTCCTTCCCTCTTGCTCCTCAGCCCAGCCTCCAACATGCCCAGCACGCGCCGGCCTCAGAGCCTCTGTACCTGCAGTGCCCTTGGCCTGACTGCTCTTCGGCCCTGCTGCCTCAGGCCTTTCCCTCCCCTCCCCGTCTAGCACACCCTTCCTGGTGTTAGGGGTTTTTTGCAGAGATATTTTGCATTGAAGAACTCGGGTGTAGGCTAGAGGTGTGGGGTGAGAGGATTCGCCAGAGACAGAGTGGGGAGCAGAACAGGCGGATCCACTGAAGTGCACTGCTGAGGGGAGCAGCGGGGAGGCAGGCGAGGTCTGCTGCGCCCGTGGGAAGCTCCCAGGCCACAGGGGTGGTAGCCTGAGACTTAGCCCCCAGGCCACCAGGGAGGCCCTGGCCTCACGTGCTGATTTGTGTGCACCTTTATTTTCTACCCTCCATGAAGGCAGGATCCTGTTTGTTTCTTTTTTGGCCAGAAAAGCACCAGCCAGTGACTGCTCAGAGACATTTCTACAATGGGCCTGGATTCCCAGCCCAGCACGCCTCCTGCCCCCCTCCTCAGCATCCCCCTGCCCCTGACATCCAGGGCTGCCCCCTAGGCCTCCCAGGGAGGAAGCGACATCCCTCACTTAGTGGCTCAGTGGGGGCGCCCCCCAGCTCCTTCCTGGCGGAGGCTCCCTGAGCTCCCAGGGATCCCAACAGCCACCCCAGCAGAACTCATCTTTTATTCATGTGATAATGTAAGCGGGATGGTGTCTGGAACAGTCACTTAAGCCATTAGTGGAGGCTGCGCTGCATAGCTGCCTGGCGGGGAGGCGGGGCCGGGGGATGGGGCTCAGCAGCGGCGGGGGAGGGGGGGGACAGAGGCTCAGCAGCCGGGGACAGGGGCGACAGCTGGGCACAAGGGCTCACAGAGCACCACTGGGTTCCAGGCTGGCATTCCCACGCTAGTAATCCCTGGACCGGCTTCAGGGCCTTTACAAAGACCACATGGGAAGGGAGCCCCCTGGAGGTGTTGCAGGGAGGCCCAGGAGTGATGATAAAAAAGGTTCCCTCATGGTGGGGTCTCTGGGACTGCAAGGGAAGAAAGAGAACTGGGCCTGGCCCAGAGGAGGCCGCCAATGAATCTAAACATTATTGTTTCTTTTAGGAAAAAAGCCCTTAAGTCAGGATCCTCCAGAGGGAAATTCTCAAAGGATGAAAATACAGCCAACTGCTCTCCACCTCCGTGAAGCGGGAGGGATGAAAAGTGATACCCTGCGGCTAACGCCTCTGCACACACACTCACACTCACACACACCCACCCACGTGGAAACTGTTCACAGGCCACAGGGCAGGTCTGCAGCAAGAGCAGCGGAAAGTTCAGGAACTCTGCAGTCAGAAAGTAGCCAGCCACTGTTTGTTGACTGAATAAGTGACGGGCCGGCCAGGGGCCAGTGTTGGAGATCTGGCTCTATGTGACTCTCCGGGACGTAGGTCTATAAGCCTCCTTGGGCTCAGGGTCACGGTGAACTCCCATCACAGGCCACTCCGCCCCTCACCAAGGCCACGCCAGGTAAGGCTCAAACGAGACACACAGAGAGGGCAAGCGTCAAGGGGGCGAAGCCTCAGCAGACACGTCCGTCCTCGGGACAGGCCCCGCCGCCTGTGCCTCAGCTGCTCACTGTGCCTGGCTTCTCACTGGACCAGGGGTGTCCCTGACGTTCCGCCGGCTACGCCCACTGGTGGCGTGCCTCTCCCGGGACTGCACAGACAGAGGTGGGGGGTCGGGTGACCTGTGGGAAGCAGGCACCACCAGCCGATGCCTCGGGCCTCCTCCTCTGTGATCTGGGGCCAGGGCCAGAGAGATCCTTGGACACCTCGTTCCTGGGCCCAGGAGAGGCCAGGACCCGCGACCGCACCCCAGTGGCCCAGCCTCCCTGACAGGTCCCCCTCACAAACACTGCTGTTGTCCTCCCGGCCAGCCCTGCGCAGATGATCCTTTCTCACTTGACAGAGGAGAAACCGAGGCCCAGAGGGTCAGGTGAGACAACCATAACGGCAGGGCCGGAAGTGGGGAGGGCACTGGCAGGACCGGGCAGCCTATCCCCCTCCAGCAGGCACACAGTGGGCACCTTGCGCACAGTGGGAGCACAGCTTCAGCTGCTGGCTGTGGCGCCCCCTGGTGGAGGCCCATGATCTGCAGCTCTGGTGTTTCTGCCTGGGGGCCCCTCCTCTCTAGGGAGAGACCCTGGCACCCAACCTCCACCCCAACCTCATCTCTTTCTCCTCTAATCCTCTGGCAGTGCTGACCCATCACATGTGCAGCCCCACTGGCCAACCAAGCCAGGGTGGACACAGAGGGCACACAGGTGGCTCAGAGAGCAGGTCAGTCTGCCCTGGGGGCTCCCAGCGGCAGTGGGACGTGCCCGCGCCGATTCCCTTGAGGTGAATCAGGGGGCATGTATGTTCTCGGTGGCCGCCACTACGATTAGCCAGTCAGCTGGACACCTTACAAAGCCGGTGCTTCGGGAGGGCAGACGCCTGACACCAGGTGTCTCAGGGGCCTCCCTCTGCGGGCTCTGAGGGGGGTTGCCGTCCTTCCTACCTTCTCCGTCTCCCTGGTGGCGCGCCTGGCCCCTGCACATGCATGTGACCTTCTTACAAGGGCGCCAGTCCTGGGTGTAAGGCCCACCTAATACAGCCTGACCGCAGCTTAACTCACGCATCTGTCAATACCCTGTATCTCCAAATACAGCAACATTCTGAGGTCCGGGTAGACACGCATTTCTGGGGAGAGACGATTCACCCCAGCACAGCCCCCGATTCACAATGACTCTGGCCCCAGTCTGGCCTCCCCACCTTAGTGCCCTCAGCCTTGCCTGATCTGGCCCCCTGCATCTTTGTCAGCATGGCCACCCCCAAGCCTCCTTTACACGGTTTCAGACTCCAGTCTTACCCATGCAGTTTCCTCCACCTGGAAGGCCCTTCTGCAGTTTCACACACAGAGAACTCCCTCTGCCTTTAAAGTCCAGCTCAAGCACCGCCACCTTCAGGAAGCCCTCCCTGACTTCAGGTTGGATTTGCTGCCTCCTGGCTTTTCACTGCTGTGCTTATGCCAGCAGAGTTTACTGTCTGCAGAGGTAATCCTCAGCTCCTCCCCACACCAGAGGGAGGTGTCTGTCTTGTTCAGGTCAGCATCCCAGTCCCCATCCAGGCCCGGGCGCTTCCCAGACCTGTGTGAGCCGCTGGAAGAGTGACCCAACAGTCCAGCTGGTCTCAGAGGGGTGTTCCAGCTGAGACTCTGGCCCCGCCTGTCCTCGTCCTGCTCCAGCCCTGTGCCTGTGACCCCGACTCTCGCTGAGCTGTGGCTCTCAGCTCGAGCTGCACGTGGCAGTCGGGGGACTCCTCACGTTCCCTGCAGGAGGTCAGTCAGGCTGTCCCATGGGGAGCTCTAGGTCTGCGGCTGGGCACTGAGAGCTTTCCAGCTCCCCAGGGGGCTTCCACAAGCTCTTAAGGCTCAGTGGCATTACTCCAAAGGCAAGGAAAGGGCTGGGATAGTCTTAAAGTCAGCCCCCACTCTAGATGGGCTCTCCTGATACGGTGGCGGGGGCCCTCTGGTGTGAATCATCCCTTAGGGCAGTGCCCGGGCACCCTCGCTGCTGTCCCTGCAGTGACCAGGCTGGCACTTCTGGCTGTCAGCACAGCTCAGGGCTCACCATTCCCCACCGACCACTCACTCTCAAGGTGTCTCCCCAGGCCCTGGCTTCACATGCCATCTGCACGCCGAGGACGCCCACACCATAGCTCCAGACTCAAATATCCAACTGCCAAATGGATCTTCACTGGGTGTGCAACAGCCTCTCTGAACGTGGCCAGGAGAGAGCTCTGCTCCCTCCCGGAGCCAAAAGCCGTCCCTCCTGGCAACGCCATCCTTCAGTTGCTGAAGTCAGAAACTTGGAGATGTTCTTAAGTTCTTAGTCCGCCACAGTCCGCCAGCAGATCCTGACAGCACTGTGTTCCAAATGTCCTCCCTCCGAGGCTCCCGCCCTGGCCCCAGCAACCACCATGTGGTGCCTTGATTATTGCTGCAGTCTCCTAACAGTTCCTGGCTTCTGTCCCTGACCACTCTGCTGGCTCCTGGTGGTGAGAGGGCCTCTATCCTTCCAGTTCGGACCACATCCTCTTGCAGATGCCTATCTCCATCATCCCATGCATGACAGTGGATTCTCTATGCTGGGAGCTGGGGAAATCAGAGAGGGCTTCCTGGAGGAGGTGAGGTTTATACTCACTGCTGAAGTGGATGGGAAGCCAGGAGGAAGAGGTTAGTCCACCATGGGCAAAGGACTGCAGCGGAGCTGAGCAGAACACAGGAGCTAGCTGCACGGTTGCTTTCGAGGGAGCCAGTCATCAAGGCCATGCCGGGGAGAGCCCTGGGACCCCATGCCCCGCAGCCTCGAAGACTCTGCACCTGACCTGCGTGCAACAGCCCGTCTCCAACAGCCCTGCCCCCGCCGCCTTCCTCAGGCCAGCAGTTCTCTCTGGGGTCCTACCCCAGCAGTGCCCTCATCATCTGCTTGCTGGTGGGGAACGCAGACCCACTGGGTCAGAAAAGGGGGTCAGAGAACAGCAAAATGAACTTCAATACGCCAGCAAGGGGGTGCTGATGACGCTGGAGTCTGAGAACACCCAGCCAGCCTTGCTGGAACTTTGAACCCCGAGCTCCACCCACCCACCGTACTCAGGATCTGGCCTCCTGTCTAGGACACTGGAGCAGCGGGGCCACCCGCGGGCAGGCGGCTGAAGAAATACCCCTGGAGCCCCTCGGCAGCAGGGGCAGGGCCGAAGCGTCCCAACACTGGTCTTGCCCCACCACGGAGGCCAGGGTGAGCAACGGAAGTCCAGAGCCTGGCCCGTGCTCCCGCGGTGCGACCAGGACGGCAGCCTCCACGGTGGTGAGTGGCCGAGCTGAAACCTGGGCCCAGGTCTAAGTGAGCGACCCACCGCATCTCAGCGTTCACCCCTGGGAGTCGGGGTGCTCCTGGCATCTAGAGGGTCGCTGCTCGACCCCCCACAACAAAGGGTGTGTCCAGTGAGAGTGACGGGCACCCTGCAGGCAGCGAGTCCACCAGGCCGCCGTCACCGGGAGCTAGTGGGCTCAGTCCTGCCTGACAGTGACCGTCGAACCCCCCTTGTGAACGAGCAGAGCGGACAGGGAGCCCCGACTTCCCACCTGCTCAGATGGGGCGGTCTGAATAGGCTGCCCCCACCCCCGCGGCCCCTGGCTCCCCTCAGGGCTTGGAACACAGGAAACCCACAGAGCAGAGCTACACATTCAACCTTGAGAAATTAGGGGCCCCTCCCGGCTCCTGGCTCCCGGCTCCGAGCCCCCTCCCGCCGCCAGCTTGCTGGGGAGCACTGGCTTCGAGAGCGGTTCATATTTAATAACGCAATTTATATTCCACTCTCAACATAAACTATTGTAAAGGCGCGCTAATGTAAAAATACATCTGGCTTGTCAATAGTTTATCTTCTGGATCTGCATCTAAATCCCTGGGCCTTTTTGACTTATGGCTGCACCACTGTCTAATGAATAAAAAGGTGCAAATTATAGGCCCGGCTTTAATGCTCATCATAAAATTAGGCGATAGTTGCAAAAGCTGCATTCTCCTGCCCACAGTGCGGCCACGGCGAGCCATAAATAAAGTGTCTTTAATGTATCCCAGGGCTGTGCAAGCCCAGGAAACAGTGTGTTATTGCTCGGCCTTCGATGGGTCCGCCACAAGTTCAATGAAGTGATAACGGATCCATCATGTGAATTTATGTTAACTGTCTCCTCGCAAAGCCATGGCCTCAACACTGTAAATAGCCTACAATCCTTCTAGCAGGCCCGCCTGCCAATAAAACCGTCACGGCCAGGCTGGCAGCAAGCACTTTCAGGACAGGGGGACAAGCCTCACGCACGGGGGGCCGGTGGGGGCCCCGCTGCCCGCCCATCCATTCTCCCTGGTGCGTCAGGTGCAAAGGGGATGGATCTTTTTCCAGGCAGCGGATCCCAATTCTGGGGGGCTGCAGAGGCCGGCAGCTGGGGAAGGAGGCATGCTGGGCCCGGGCTGGTGGGAACCTGGGGCAGGGAGCGGGCTGCGTGGCTGGCTCCTGGGTGGACAGTGGCCAGCCACCTCCTGCCGCTCGCATCGCCCGGGCGTGAGTGTGCTGTGAACGTGGTCCTCGCACCTTCATCCACAATGGGGGCGTCGGTACTGTTCTACCACGTCGGTCCCGTCGGTCCCAGAATGCAGCGGATACACGCCCCCCGTGCCCCCCAGCAATAAGACGGAGCCCTGCTGATATCTGCGCGAATCTGATTTATGAAGCCCTGAGCGCGACCCTCACACCTGCGTCTTCAGAGCATGAGCTGAGACCTACGCACAAACGGGGCCGTGAAATCATACTGGGGGTGGGCAAGAACTTCCTTCCACGCGCAGAGCAGGAAACCCCGGAGTGCCTCAGAGTGGCCTGGGCCGGGGGTGACGCCTACATCAAGGCACTCGGCCGCGCCAGCATCCAGCAGCTAGCGAGGGTCCCGAAATATTAGCTCTCTTGGCGGGTGTAAGTATCGAATCTTCCCGAGTGAGCCCATTCTCGCCCCCTCTGGCCCGGCCGAGCAGGGGGTCTGGCCATGGGGAGCAGTGGTGGGGCAGGCCAGGGCTGTCGAGGAGTCCTAGGGGGCTAGGGGGTGACCACTGGCCCCAGTGGCTCCACCCCGCACACCTTCTGGATTGCTGTTCTGGGGTCAGTTTATAAAGTGCCTGCTGGGACTGCGGTGGGTGCATGTGACATGCAGGCCTGTGGGTTCTTGGGGCACCAACACGGGTCTGAATGGCAGTCCTGGTGTGGAGCCCACCAGGGCTCATTCCCAAGGGGGTCTTTCCATGGAGACATCGTAAATATGTAGGAACACTGCAGACCCACTGACCCAGGCACCTTCTGTTCCCATAATGCCCAGCGTTAGGGTGGCATGGTGCCCCTGCTCTACACCAGTAACCTCAACTCCTGGTTTCCAGGCCCTCCGAGCCAGCGACCCTGGGGATTTGCGTCTAACGAACAGCATATGGCAAAGTGATGGGCGTCGCTCCCGAAATTCCCTAGCAGTCTGACACTTCTGCCCCATCCCTGCACTCCTGCCCGCTGACCTACTTGCGTCCAGCAGGCTGCCCTCAGGAGCTGCGATGTGCGAGTGGCCATGTGGCAGAGAGCTGAGGGCCTCAGGCCAACACCCGCGAGGATGAAGGTGCTATGCGCGGCTGAATCCTCAAAGCGCAGGGTGAGATGGCAGCCCCCACCACCCTGGGTAACGGCCTGGGGGTGCCGCGGTGGGAGGCCCGGCTGAGCGGCACTGTGGACGGTGTGCACAGTCTTGGTGCAGTTTGTTACGCGGCAGCAGCTCACAGACTCATCCAGACGTGCCCTGGGCCCTGCCCTGGGGAGCACGCCACACTGAGCTCAGCTTGCAAAGGCCCTGCCCTTGGCCAGGTTCCCTTCTGCAGCCCAGTCCCTGCGGCACAGGCCGCTCCGCTCCCAGTCAAGCCCCCCGCCTTTCTGCTCCTGCGAGGCTGCCCTCTGGCCGCGCCAGGTTGTCTCCCGGTGGGACAGGCTTTTCTGACCGCTCCCTCTACCCAGGCCTCCTGTCTCTGGGCGGGGCAGCATCTCTGCGGTGGAGAAGTCCATGACCCGGTGAGAGGCCGTTTCTGGCCCCCGCATCCATGGGCCCCAGCACCCTCGGCTCGCCTTACCGCCACAGAGACAGCCGGGGGCCCGGGGTGGAAGCATTTCCCCACCAACCCCTCAAGAACAGGCGCTACAGGACACCTACTGTGTGCTGGATGCCTGCAGTTCCCAGAGTATAGAACTGGAGGGCGTGTGAGAACGTGGCTGCCCCCCTCAGGCCCCGAGTTCCCTGGAAACGCGCTGTTAGAGGGTCGCTTTCCAGTACCCAGAATATGCTCATGTTAATTATAGCTAGACACCCCGAAAGTGGAGATACAAAGTTCCCGAACACCGATAGGGAGCCCGGAGGAAGCCAGACTGAGAAACACACTTGAACTGCAGGGGCATGAAAGACATGCCCAGGAGAACTCCTGCACCCAGGCCAGTGCTGCTTCCACCTCCAAACCTGACTGGACCCCCTGGGCTGGCAATTTGAGGACAAAGGGCCAGGCTAAATGCAATAAATACCCAGAGGATGGCCCGGCTCCCCTGCCGTGCATGTTGCCTTGTGCAGACAGTAGGTGCTCCATAAACGCTCAGTAACCAGAGCCCCTCACTGCATGCTCCCGGTCCCTCCCTGGTGCTCAGCCTCTGGTGCCCCCACTGTCCTAGTTAGGTGGTTCCCCCCCAGCATCCTGTGAGCACAGTCTGAGCACCAGCCTGGGTGCCCAGCACCTCGGCTGCCTGCCTGGGCCCCTGCCCCGTCAGCTGGGGCAGAGGCATCTGTTACTTCTTTCCTCCTGGGAGGGTGCCCCACCTACCCACCCATTCCCATGGTCCTCGGGATGCCCTAATAATAGCAACGCTAAATCCTCCCGGCCAATTCTGCTCCATTTCTATAAATAATGTAGAATCTTTTTATTTACTGACAGGTTGTAAAAGTATCAGGGAGAATAATGCGAAATCAGGAGCTGCTGAATAATGCATGCCATCGCCCTCACTCCCTCTCCCGCCTGCACCCCCACGGTGCCCACCCGCAGGACTTGGGGAACTGAAGATCCTGGGGCCTGGCACCACCTCCTCCTCATTCAGACTGGCACGGGCCAGGCTCTGCTTGATCTTGGTGGGCATCTCTGGGGCCACTCGGGGCCACGGGTCTGTGGCGTCCCATTGATTTGGGTATTCAAGCCAGGCCTCGGCCCAGCCACCTCCTCTTGCATGCAGGTATTTGCACGGTCAAAGCCAGGTCCCTGCTACACGACGCACACGCGCAGACACGGAGGTGCACACTCGCAGACACAGAGGTACACACGGCACCAGACACAAGCACGCAAACAGCCACACGCAGACGTGAGATGACCACACCTTTGTCTTTCTATGTCTTTGATGATCTGAAAACCTCCGCAGAGGGGCTGCCACAGGCTCTGGTGGATAATGCCACAGCTTTTCTTGACTTCTGAAGAGCAAGCACTGTTCTGTGATGTCTGGGGGTGGGGGGCAGTTGCTAGCTGGGCCTGTGTGGGCTCTGGTGCCCAGGCAGTCCCCCAGAGGTGGGCTGAGGCTCAGGCCGGGCCCCAGCCACGGCTCCCGCTCGGCCACCTGGGAGCGGGGTGCTAACTACCAGGACTGGCAGGGACTCTCTAGAGGTTTGCCCCTATTCCTTGCCTGTTTCCCATCCCCCTCACTGGAATGAATACCTAGAAGGGCGGGGGCCGTTTCACTGACTATTGAACCCCAGGCCCGGGTTGGCGATTGGCACACAGTAGGCACACAGTTATCCTGACTCATGAAGCTTGGTGTGCTGTCACTTCCTCACAGGTAAGGACACTGAGGCAGAAGGACTGAGGAAACCGGTAAGGCTTCCTGGGGCCTGAGGGGCTTGATGGGACAGGGGGAGAGGAGTCACAGCAGGGTCGGGCCCTGGTTGCTTCATTCTTTACACTTTCCTGAAAGCATCGGATGTTTTGCCGTGAGACGCGCTCAAGTTCCAGGGCCCTGTGGACTGAGATGTGGAAGCAGGATACACGGGCCCGCCAGGGGGCAGGGCCGGGAGCCGGGGGCCCTGCAGGCCCCGTGGAAAGCACCACACCTGCACGTGCACGCACATGCCACACATGACACAGGCCACACGCCACACACATGTGCACACAACCACACACATGTGTGCACACACGGACAGTACTCACAAACATGAACAAGCACACCATGCACACACACACATGCTCCAGAGGCACACAAGCATGGGGCAGGCAGCTCACACACACACACACCACACATGTCCGTATGCACAGTGCACACCGCACCTGCACGCCGGGCAGGGCACACACATGCACACACCACACACACGGGTGTCACACAGATCTCACCCAGGCATGTGCACTCGACACACTCACACACATGCATGGAGTGTGCACAGCCCCCATGGACATACAGCTGCATCTGAAACGGGTCCCTCAATCCCAGTGACTGCCCCCATTTTACAGTTGGGACACTGAGGCCGGGTCTTGCAGCCATCTGCCGGAGGGGATGGGGACTGGTGACCTGGCGGCACCTACTCGCAGCACCTCCATCTCTTCTTGCTGCAGCTTGGGGGCAGGTAGGTCCTCACTTAGTGGGCTGCACCAGCATTCCCCAAAGTCGGTGAGCAGGCGGGACCCAGCCCGCCCCTCTCCGAGTCCCCACCTCCTGCGCTGGGAGGGCTGAGTCCAGGGGTCTCTGCCTGGGCCCTTCGCTTACCCATTCTGCCACCTCTCGGCCAGCAGGCCCCTTGGCTCTGCACATGTGAGCCCTGTAATCTGCACGCTGCCCGCGGGCGGCACTATCCCTGTGCCCACTGTGCGGGTGGGGGACTAAGGTGCAGAGAGGCGGCACTTCTGGTGGGGGTCTGACCTCGGAGACGCTAAATGCTGCGGAGGCCCGCGGAAGCACCCAGAAGCTTGCAGGATGCAGCCAGGCCTGGAAGCTCCAACCGAGACTCTGGGCTCGTGGATCTGTGGGTGGGGCCCAGGCCCCGGAATTTGGAAGGTGACTCTGAGGGGTAGCCCCAGCTCCCTGGGCTGCTTCGCTTCTGGAAGCTTCTGTGAAGGCTCAGAGGAGGATCTCAGGGGAAACGCCTGAATTAAAATCAGCCCTTCGAGGGGCCCCCTCCCCTTGCCACTCCAGCCCCGATGCTCCCCACCGGCAGGTCCCCAGAGAAGCAGCGGCGGACGAGGGGGTGCGGCTGCGGTGTCCTTGAGCGGCCAGATGGTTGCCTGGTGGCAGGTGGTGCAGCCCTCGCTGCCAGATGCTCCGGGGAGGCCTGGGGGCTGAGTCAGAAACCGAGGCTCCCTGCCCGGAAGGTGACTTTGGAACCTCGTGAATTCGGACGTGACAGTTCCAGCAGCCCGGAGGAGAACGGCCTCCAGAATTAGCCCTCCACGAGCCCTGGCCACCGGAGACGCGCGCTCGGGCAGGGACATGGCAAGGAGACACCAAGGCCGTGCACCTGCCGTGGGGGCGGGAGGGCCGCGCCAGGCGCACAGGGGGTGGACGCCAGTGTGCCCTGTGTGCGGCGGGCAGGGCGACCTGGGGAGCCTCGCTGTGGGACTTAGGCCCAGCGCCCGCCCCTCTGAGCTGTCATTACTGCCCATCCAGGAAGGGGGACACCTCTGCTTTGTCATGGGGCTGACGAGGCCTTTGAACCGCTGACCCAGGAAGCCCAGCCGCATGCTGGGGGAGGGAGCTGGGCCCCAGGGTGTGGTCACCTCCCTGTCCATCCCCTCCACACCAGCCCTGCATCTCCCCAAAGCCAGGCGCTGCATGAAGCCGCCCGTCTCTCCCGATCTGCGCTGGCCCCACCTCTTTTGCGCCCCCAGGGGCCGCTGGCTCCCTGGAAAGGACACCCCATGTGCCGCATGGACAGGAAATGAGCATCCTAGCAGGCTGCAGCCCCCAGCCCGGGCTCGCCGCTGCCAGCGTTCCAGAGGAGGCGCCCCTCGTGCCCCATCCCCATCGGCCTGTGACTTCCAAGGGGCTGTTCCTTTGGACAGTCCCTGGTCAGTCATTCTGACCCCTTTGGAGAACTTAGGGAAGACCTGGCCACCCTTAACCATGCACAGCCCCCCTTCCAGGTTGGGGGAGGCGGGTGCCACCGATGTTCCATGCCAACTGATTTCCCCAGCGGCGCCTGGCGGGGGACAGCCGCTGCTGGCAGTGGCCTGGCATCAAAGGCATTGGCAGACTGCAGCAGGCGAGAGACGAGGGGTGGCCACCAGCGGCCAGCTCAGCCCAGTGTCCAGCACAGTGGCCCCTCCCACTGGAAGCGGCTGCTGGAGGGTGGGGAGGAGCCCAGCTCTGCTCTGGAGTTCAAGCTGGGGCCTGTCTGCCTCAGGGCTCTGACCCAGAATTTCCTGTCTCTTAAAACAAGATACGCCTGTCCACTCCCCGTCCCCAAGCCCGCCTGGCACAGAGCATGCTTCCCTTTTTCTCCCCTCACCTCCACAGGCTGTGGGGGGCCGGGGCAGGAGGGCTGCCTGTGTTAAATCCACTTTCTCCAGGAGCCAGTGAGTTTCTGTCAGCAAATGTGAGCTGTGAGTGAGGACACACTGCCCTCCTGGCACCGCGGGGCAGCTCTTGGCAGCCCCATGAATATCCGCAAGGGCTTCCCAGAGGAAGAAAGCCCAGGGGCAAAGAGGAGGGCGGATCCCGCAGCACCTTCAGCTCAGCGGGCAGTGGACGCCAGAGCCAAGGCCAGGAGGCACCCTAAGTGCGGCAGGACTCCCCAGGACATCCAGCTGCAGAGCCTGGGCGCTTGTGGTACTCCTCTGCTGACCTACTCTCGCTTGCTCTGCTCTGGCCAGGCCAGAGAAGGGCTGAGGCCTGGGAGCGTGGGCAGGGAAGGTGGGGTGCCAGATGGGGAACATTTATTAAGGCGAGCACACTATGCAAAGGGTTCTCTTGGGAGCCCTGGTGAGAAGGGAAGCTCAGGGCCTCTGTGGTGAGGGCTGGCACGGTGCCTGGCTGCTGACCTGGACACCGGCAGGTGTCGCCGGCCAGTATGCATGGCAGCTGTATCCTGCTGGCCGGGCCTGAGTTGCCCTTTGCATTCCTGCAACAGCCATGGGCAGACAGGGCCACTGCTGGCCTGGGTTACCCTCCTGTCAATGGGGAGACTCTACTGCCCTGATGTGGAAAAGCCAGGCACACAGTAGGGACACGCTGATGTGCTCCTTTCCCTCCTTTTTAACAGGCTTTCCTGGTGACGGCCTGGAGTCCTCGCTGTCTAGGCGTAGGTTTTCCTGGGCCTCGTTCATTCCATTCTTGGGCCAGGGCTTCTAGGCAGTGTCTGAGCCTCAGTCTGGGGTGTAGGATCTGCCCCATCTTGCCCCAGACTATCCTTCTTGGTCTTCCAAGAATGTGGCATGAACCTCTAGCTTCTGTTTCCAAGGTGGCCCCCCGCCCCCCCACCCCCACTTTTCCCCAACTGAGAAGGTCCAGCTGCTTCCCACCACTGGTCTGCTTTTCTCTGTCTCTCTGTCGCTGTGTCTCTGTCTCTCTCTCTCTGTCTCTCTCTCTCTCTCTCTCTCTCTCTCTCTCTCTCACACACACACACACACACACACACACACACATCTTTCATCCTTCAAAGGCCCAGTGTATATTCCACCTCCTCCAAGGAGCCCTCCTGTGATAGCCCCAGCCTGCCCCTCATTGCGATTGGGCGCACCCTCTGGGATCATCTGTTCAGGTTTGGCCTGGACCCAGGCTGAGCCCCCAAGCCACAGGCCCACTGAGGGTGTGCCCAGGGTAGGCTGGCTTTCTGGAGGAGGCCAGAAACAGGAGGGGAAGCTCTACTTTTCCACATAAAATGAGATGCTGTGGGGGGAATGGGAGGGGACCTCTGCTCCAACTCGGGAATGAGCTGGAAGCCCCAGGACTTCAGAAGAAGGCCACGCCTGGCTCCCAGCAGGGCCCTGGACCCTGGGGAGGACACATGGGGGGAGGGGCAGGGAGGAGCTGACCCTCTAGTGAACAGCACAGGGGAATGTCTCCAGGGCAGAAGCCCCAAATGAGCCCGGGACCGGCCTGATCATCAGCTTCAAGGTGAAGCTGCGAGAGCTCTTCATGTTAACAGGAGCAAGCCAGTCCCCTCGGCCAGGCTTATTGGAGAATTCCCCCTCTACACCCATCACATCAGAGAGGAGGCCGCGGGCGCGGGCACACCGGCAGGTATTAAACTTTAATGAGCGCTAATGGCTTTGCCCTACTTTGTGAGTGCCGGGCCTCCGTTTATGAACGCTTAATTTCTCGGGCCCCGACCTCCTTCCTTCCCTCTCCCGCTGCCCCTGGCCGGCTCCCACCCTCACAGATGTTTCTGGCCAGCAGCAAGGCAGGAGCCTGCCAGGGTGTGACCAGGGGTTCCCGGGCCTGGTGACTAGAGACTCCTCCCGCGGGGAGGCCAGCCAGCTCTGACAGCCCCCACCCAAGGCCAGCGCCAGAACGCCAGGGTGCCGGCATCTTCTCTGTCCCTCGCTCCCCGGGGGTGAGCAGGTGTGCAGGGAGGGCCCCGGGGGTATTGCACTGTAGTCTGCAGGGGAGGGAGTCCATTATGACCCAAACTCCCCAAGCTCCTCTCCCTCCCAGGGGCCTGCCCCGGGGCCCAGGGCTGGTGCTGGCTCCTGGCAGCGGGAGGAGGGCCTCTGGCCTGTGGCTGGGGAGGGGGCTGCAGAACCCTAGGGGGCTGGAGGGCTGCGTGGTTCTGGAGCAGAGCCCTTAGAAAGATCAGAGCTCTGAGTCGGCTGCTATCTCATGGGTGTGGCTCCCAGAAGAAAGAATGTTCTGGATGGTTCCAGGCCCATCTGGGTCAGCTACAGGTGGCTTTTCTGGGCCTCAGGAGTTATTGCTGCAAAACCAGGTGCCTGAGGCAGCTGCCTCAGAGCCCTACAGCTCCAGGTGGAGTCAGTTCTGGCGATCTTTATAAAATGCCTACTGTGTGCCAGATGGAGTCAGATGGAGTTGCGTGGCAGAGCCCCTGCAGGATTCGAGGGGGCGATGCACCCATCACAGAGCCCCCAGGGGGGTGTAGACACCCCCCAGCCCCTGCGGCCAGAGTCCCTCGGATCCGAATCCATGCCCCCTGAGCCAAGTGTGCAGGTTCTGCGAGGCCCTGGCCAGCACCACAGTCCGTCTGGCTCTTCGCTCTGATCTTCCTCCCTCTGACCAGCCTTCTCTCCTGCCACCTGATCTCTGTGCCTCAGTTTCTTTAACTACCAGGATAGAAAGGGCGCCCTCCAGGGAGGGGGTGTCGCCAGCACTCAGAAACCCACGTTCACACGTGGGCACAGTGCCCGCGTGTGGTTAGTCCCAGGGCAGGCCGGCCCTCTGACACACAGCTGAGTGTGGGGTCTGCAGGGCAGACGTGTGAGTGGCCCCCGAGCGTCCGGCTGTGTCACTGCCGGGCACTGGGGAGGGGGGCGGGGAGGCTGGTGGAATGGACGACTCAGTCCCTCTCAGTGTCCACAGCTCATCAAGCTGCCGGCGTCCAGCATCTCGGCGGAGCAGACGCAGAAACATAATGTCACAACACCCGCAGTCCAGTAACCTTTGCTTTGAGAGTCGGCTCCGGCTGTCAGAGGAGCCTGGAGGTAAATATTTCAGCAGGCAGAGGCCCAGCAGGGGGTCCACCGGGCCAGGCTCCCCGAGGCAGGTGTGGGAGGGGCCAGGCCCGGCCTGGAAGGTTGGCGTCCAACCTCCACCCGCTTAGAGCGGCCGCAGCAATCCCAGGCACGCGAACACAGAGGCTAACGCCGGGATAAAATACGAGCAGCTGTGAAGCCAGACACCTTTATTGCTCTGAAACGTCTTCCAACAAGTTATGGGACCGCAGCTTGACCCTGACCTAACACGCTGATGCACGGCGGGACCCGCAGCCTGCTCTTGGAATTAGGGCTCAGAGGGGGACTGGCTGCACTCGCCAGGCTGGGCCGACCGTGCCGTCAGCTGGGCCCGGTCCACTCCTCAGCGCAAAGCTGGCTGGTGAGCCTGAAGGGGCCCTCCCAGTCTCCTTAGGCACCTGCTCCTGCCCTCCCTTCGCCGGGTGGGTGAAGCCTGCATCGACATGGCGTGTCTGTGGCCGCACAAAGCCACAGGCAGTGAGTGTTTCGTGGTTGGCAACTGTGCCCTGGGGAGGGCCCCAGTTCCGGGCAGGGCACGGGGCAGGATTCCCATTTCCACAGAAGAAGAGGCTCAGCCAGGGGAGTAGCGCAGCCTCCTCCTGGACTTAGGGTTTCCGGGAAGTGATAAACAGTAGGTGGGGTGCAGGAAGAAAGGCAGAGGCAGCGCCACCTGAAGGGGTTCTGAACAGTCAGGTTTGACACCACCTGCATGCAAATATGATGCCAAGACACATTCCCCCCCCCCGCACCCCAACACACCCTGGGATGACCCTGGCAGCTTCTGAGCAAGATTCTGCTCAGCCAGCAAGTTTCAGATGATGCCAGGCAAGTTTGCACTGGCCCTTGGGCAGCGGCCACCCTTCTGCCTCAGCGCCTGGCTGGGAGACCTCAGAGTCTGAGCCCCTTTCCTGACAGCTCCGGCCCTCCCAAGGCTCACAGGAAACCTCCTTGTCAAGGAGCATTTCCCACCTGTAGGACGGATGATACATCCTCCTGGAGGTATTTCACCCAACCCTCTGCTCACCTGCCTGTCACAATACAACCTTCAATACTGAGCCACCAGCTGCCTCCGACCAGCCCTTATCAAAAGCCAGACACAGGTCAGGGAAAGGAAAGAAGTCCAGACGTTACCTGCCTTCCACCCACCATCCCTCCATCCACTTATCCATGTACCCATCCATCCATCATCCATCCATCCATCCTCCACGTACCCACCATCCATCCATCCACGCACACAGCCAAATATCCTCCCTTCCTCCCATGTAAAACCCATCTAAATAGCCATCCTGTCTTCAGCCCACCAGGCTACCCTTCCCTTCACCCATCTGTGCAGCAGTAAGAACTTAGTGAGCACTGGCACTGTCCCATGTCCTGGGGCATACTAGTGACGGGATACAGAAAGCTCTCTTGTTTATCTTCTAACTGAGGGAGGTAAATGAAAAAAAAAAAAAAGGGTATCAATGAATAAGACACATTCGGGTAATCACTGCCTAGTATGAGGAAGAAAGTAAATCAAGGTGCCCAGAGAGTAAGTAATTCTGTGGGGGAGATAATTGAATCAAGTGATCCAGGAGGGCCTCATGGAGGAGGCGACATTTGAGCTGAGCCTGAAGGGCAAGAGAGACAGTCACACAAAGTTTCAGGGAAAGGGCATTCTAGGCTAGGGAATGATAAGTGCAAAGGCCCCGTGGCTGGTCCAGGAGCCATCACAAGGCGTCCAGGGAATGGACTAATGGAGAGTGTGGTTGGGAGAATGAGGCGATTCTGGGAAATTGATGGGTACGGGACTCAGTGGGACCAGTCGTGCCAGGGAGAGCTGGTACTACCCTAAGGTCAGGTACTGGCGGTGCAGGGCCCAGGAGCTTCCTGGAGCAGAGAAGCCACTGAGAGAGGCCGAGTCGGCAGAAGGGACAGGGCCACCCAGCCAAGTTCTCCGGAGTCGCAAGTGGCACCAGGCGCCCACAGTCAGTGCTAAGAACCTGGGCCCGGGTCCCCCAGGACTGCAGCAGGAAGGGCTGGGCTCACGCGGATGGGCCCGGGCCAGAGTTGCACCCTCCGGCCCCTCCTTCCCTCCTCCCGGGCATTTCTGGCTTCGCTCAAATGCGCATCGTGGGCCTGGCTCATCCTGGCATGGTGACCATGCGCTTGCCTCAGTCTTACGGTGGAGGCCAGAGCATCACCGAGGTGGGGCCGGAGGGCGCGCTGGTGGGCCGCCTGCTGGGGTCTGGCTTCTCCAGCTCCCGCAGACAGGGGAGCAGACAGGGGATGCCCAGCCTACCAAGCTTGGAAAGAAGATTGAAGATTAGAGGCCATTCAGCTCTGGATGCCCTTTTCCAGAAACTCATCTGGACAGGCGTGACTGTGGTAGGAGCCAGAGGCCCCCTTGCCCCACCCACGGTGCTGTGGGGTGGGAGCTGTCTTTAGCATGACTGACGGCTCCCTTACAGGGCTCCTCGTGAGGAAGCAGGTTCAATTTTCTCAGTACCATTTTACAGTTTGGGAAGCTGAGGTCCAGCGAGGGTAAGCATCTCCCCAAAGGTCACACAGCTGGGATCAAAGCAAAGAATCACGCTGCTGCTGACACGCTAACAGCTCCCGAGTTAGGACCCGAAGCCGCTGAAAGCACATCCCACTTAGAATCGCTCCATCATCACAAAACCCCAAGAGCTATCCTAATTTGCAGATGGGGAAACTGAGGCAAGAGAGGGTGAGGCACTTGTCCATGGACACTGCAAGTAAGTGCGATGGAGGGGTCTGGGTTTGAACCAGGCAGGATGGGGCTTCAGCCCCTGCCTTTTGAGTCAGCTGGCCCTGCCGGCTTTGGGGCAGGCGGGCCGTCAGGAGGCCCGCGCATCCGCTGGGACGCTGGTGCCAACGCATCACACGTCTAGGGTGGGGAGCACGTGGAATTCCCCTGAAGGCTTGGACAGGATGGGAGGTGGGGCGGTCTCAGAAGTGGTGTCCCTGACCTGTCCAGAGAGGCCTTGACTGCGGGACATCTGTCTCGTGGCCACTGGCACAAAGCCCCGGGCAGGCCTCACAGCGACGCCCACCTTGGGGGCTACAGGGCAAGGGGGATCCCCCAGAAAACGTTTGTCTGCGGTCCTCTCCCCCTCACCCAAGTTCAGGGCTGGGCTGGAGTGTACTGGCCCGGGGTCACCAGCGGTCACTCTTAGTGGCTCCACCCCCCGTCCGGCTCTGTCTCCACCGGGAGTGATCTATGACCCCATTACCGCCGAGGCCGCTGAAGGGCTCCAGGATGGATTACCCGCTGCCTGGCGAGAGCGGGGAGGCGAAAACACACGCAGGTGAAAAATGAACTTCATCAGACTCCCCGGGTCTCATTACCATCTATCAGCAGCCAGCCGGCCGGGGGGACGCGGCCAGGTGTGGGGCTGCAGACGCCCCCTCCTCTGCCCCAGGGCCCCAGGAGGCATCCACCACTGGCGGGGGGGCAGGAAGCCAGCATGTCCCCGGGGCCTCGGCGGGCTCCGTCCAGGAGCCTGGCAGTGGGCGCAGAGTGGGGGCCACGTTGTGTGGTGCCGTCCACCTGCTGGCCCCGCTGGCCAGGCCGCTGCCCAGACACGCTGCCATGGGCTGGCAGCACCTGCCCCAAACACCTGCTCAGGGTGTCCTGCCCTGCTGGGCCCAGGGTGAGACCAGGCACGGGCCTAGTCAGGTCAAGGCCAGCTGCCTCCCAGCTGGTGGAGCCATCAGGGCCTGGGCGCCTCTGCGGCAGGGGTCACCTCGAAGCGCCGAGGCTGGGCGGAGGGCAGGAGCCCAGCACCCAGGAGAGCGGCAGGCCCCCCTCAGAGGCCTCCCCCACCCCCTTCACTTGCCAAAGAGCCCCTGGCACAGCCAAGGCCCATGGGACTCAGCCTGTTCTGAGCCCTCTTGGGCCTCACCCCGCGGGACCGGCTTCGATGCCTCCGCCCCATCCCGCTGGTGTCCCCTCAGGGGGTCGGCTCCACGAGCGGGAGCCCACCAGGCCCCTGGAGGAAGGCTGTCAGCACCCGGAGCATTCCACCCACACACCTGGCTGTGAGCTCTCAGCTCTCCCCGCCGCCCTCACAGGTCCCAGCTCGTAGGAGATGAGAAAGTGCGCGCGGGGCTGGGGGCAGGAAAACAAAGCCTCTCCCGGGATAATGCTCCAGACCCCCGCAGGCCAGCGCAGCGTCGGGGTGCCGGCCTCTGTGGACCTCGAGCAGGAGCCAGAGCCCCTGCCGGCCGAGCTGCGGCCAGCACGCCACAGGCTCTGTTTCGTGGGCAGGAAAGGAAAGCTGGGGAGGCTGAGAGAAGGGTCTAAGGCCGTGCAGCAGGGAGACAGCAGAGCCGGGAGGGACGCCAGGCCCCCAGCGTGGGCTCCGTGATGGGCCGGGGCCGCCCTCCCTGCCACCTCCACCAGGCACACAGAGGGGTCTCGGCCAGCGTGAGGCACATTCCTGGCTCTCTCTGGGGCCCCCGGTACCCCAGCCATCTCCGAGCCCAGCCCACCTGCTCTTGACAGGTCAGTTCTGGGGAGACAGGCCCTGCAAAGCTGCTCTGGAGAAGCAGGCCCCTCCAGGCGAAGTCCTATTGGTGTTAACTGGGTTCTGAGGTGCTGAACTGAAGCTGGGGTGATTGCTGAGGGCGATGTCAGCAGCCTCTGGCCAGCCCGGTAGACGCCACACCGCAGCCCAGACACCAGGGCCCTCCGTGGCCCCAGGCCCTGCAGGCCGGAGGCATGTGAGAGCTTCCTGAGGGTCCTCCTCCAAGCTGGATGACTGCCTCTCCGTGGGGCGCTTCAAGGGTGGCCCCACAGGCAAGATCCTCTGCCTGCCCAGCCTCCTCCCCGCCCCAAGCAGCCAGCAGCCAGGCCAGTAGAGGGAAGCGCCAACAGGCCACGGTGGTGCGTTTGGCCACCCCGCAGGTGGGCGGAAGTGAGTCAGAGGGACATCCTGCGGCGTGTCAGTGTGTGCGCCAGACTCTGGGTCTGCGCCAGCGTGCATGTAAGTGAACACGTGTGTGCACTTCTGTAATAAGGGCAACGTGTGTACATGGTGTGGGCTACGTGGTGTGCACAGGTGGGGCTGTGTGTGGTGTGCAGGTGTAGGGGCGGTGTGTGTGCCCACCAGGCCAGGAGTCTGTGGGGGACCCCCACAGGTGCTGCAGCTGTCTGAGCCGGCAGTGGGGGAGCAGGGGCCAGGCTGTCCGTCCCCATGGGAAGCACCCGACGGCTGTGCGCCCTGCTCTGTCCTTCCTGCTCACCCAGAGTCCAAGGCTGGGCCCCCGCGGGCAGGTGTCCCACTGCCCAGGCCTCTGTCTTCTCACCAGGAGAGCGAGGGCTAGGTCAGCTGTGCTGGGGTCCCCCCGCTGTGAGACAGAGGATTTTACCCAATTATCCACCCTGCAGAGATGGGGTCCAAATATCCAGAAGAATTAGGGGCCCCCAAATGTGCTCTCAAACACATGAGTTCGCAGCAGGGCTTCTGGCTGTCCGCCTCTTGTGGGAGTACCTGGCCCCTCTGGGCCTGGGACTATGAAGCGGCTGGCCCCCAGCCCACTGGCGGCCAGGACTTATGGGTAAAGGAAGAGCCGGCAGCCAAGATAAGGCCCGGCTTGGAGCCACCGGGGAGGCAGCAACAGGCGGGGAGATAAGCCTCATGCCGCCTGCGCTCCAGCCTGTGGCGATGTGTGGGCGGGAGATAACTCCTTGGCGGGGGCAGCCCCTGAGCGGGGACCGTGGGACTGGGGCACAGTGAGTCCCCCCCCTCCACCGCTGGTGGGCGTGCGTGGGGCCCGACCCCAGGCCAGCAGGCCCTCTCAGCGGGCCCTCAGGTCCAGAACCCGACCCAGTGAGCGACCCGCCTCCAGCCGCTCTGGATGGTCAGAGACCATCAGGCTGGCCTCTAGCCTCTAGTGGGCAGCTGGCACCAGCGAGCCCTCCGGCCTGTGGGCCTGAGAAGTAGTCCCCCCCCCAAGGGCCAGGTGGAGCCGCCAGTTTCACCACGTGAGAGTCACTGAGGTCTGGGCGCCGAGCCTCAGTCTCCCGTTGCAAAAGGTGCTAATAATGCCTATAGCTTAGAGGCGTCCTGAGGATGAAACTGGAGCCAGGGGAGAGGCCAACGCGTGTTCACGAAACAGAATCATCCTGACTGAGCCCATTGCTCTCCTACCTCCCCCGGAAGAGCTGAGACCAGGTGTCCAAGGTCAGACTTACAGAGAATGTTCACTATGGACAGCTGCCAAAAGGGGGAGACACTGAGCACCCGTAAAAGGCAGAATGACCAGTACCCACAGGCGGCCTAGGCCAGCCTCGGGAGGGAAGCCGCTGGTCAAGCTGCAGGTGGAGGGGCGGGTCCTCCCGAGTGGGGGGGAGGCGCGGCGGGGAGACAGAGACTATGGGGTGGCACCCCAGTGGGGAATGCAAACCCATAGCGGCACAGAGACCCATGCTTGCAGGGCTGAGGGAGGAGGGGCTGAGCCCCACAGCTGAGGGGCGCGTGGGGCTCCTCTTTGGGATGACGGAGGTGGTGAGCTCAGCCCGAGCGTACTGAACGCCCCTTGGCGCGACTGTCTGCTTTAAAAAGGTCGGTTTTATATCATGTGAATTTTACCTCGATGCAAAAAACTAACATTAACATGCATTGCAAATTCAACCCCCGGGCCTGTCAAACCCATGGAGGGGGAACCCACAAGTCCTCCAATAAAATGCGTAGATGAGCCCCTGGTGGCGCAGCGGTTAGGTGCTGCGCTGTGGAGCTGTCAGCGGCGGAGACGACGCGAGTTCAACGCCCGGCCGAGGAGATTCCCACATGGCGGGGCAGACTTCTCCTGCCTCGCCCGCTGCTCCCCTCAGCTGTGTACTTCAGTAGATCTGCCTGTTCTGCTCCCCACTCTGTCTCTGGTGAACTTCTTGCCACCCCACGCCTCTGGTCTGTACCCCAGCTTGTATGCATAAATAAATAAATTTTAAAGAAAATGCGTAGAACAAGGATATGACAAGGTCCAAATACGGGACAGAAATGAAAACAACTGGGGGGGAATGCACTAAATTGTTAACATGCCTATCTTAGAATGGTGATGTCTCATAGTTTACTTTTTCCTTATCTTTTTGTCTACAACATTTACAATAAATAACCATATATAAAAAAAATGCATACAACGGGGGGGGGGGGGGAGGTGTTGCCTCCCCGGGAGGACGGCACTTCCCGGCTGGGGGAGCGGGAGGCTGGTAGCTGCAGGATGGATCAGGGCTGACAAGCAGACCCCGGGAGTATTAATGGGATCTAGTTAGATCTGGGGCCACTCCAACCGGAGCTGATTTGTTACAGTGTTTATGTCGGGGTCTCACATGGCTGCTGCCTACCTCAGAACACAGGCAGAGTGTCCAAGAGAGGGTGTCTGACCCGACTGTGAGGGCTGTGGAGACAGGGACAGCCTGCGGAGCAGAGTGGCGGGGAGGTGTGGGGAGGGACCCCGCCACCCCTCGCCTCACCTCGCCTCTATCTTGGCCCAGGGGCCTCCTAGGCTTCATTTTCCTCATCAACAGAACTGTGGGGTTGATCCAGAGATTCAGGGAGGAGATGGAGGTTTCAGTGTCCCCAGGATTCAGATGTGACCCTGGGGTACCGCCCTCCCCACCCCCTGAACTGTCTCCCTCTGTCTCCAAGAAGACCTCAGACAACATTCCTTAGTGACCTGGAGGCTTCAGGTTACAACTCTGTCTCTCCTCCAGGAAGCCCTCCCAAATCTTCTCTGCTGTGTGCCCCAGACCCGGGGGTGCCCAGCTGCACATGAAGCTCTCTGGGTGAAAGAGCTCCACCACCGACCTGCGGAGTTTCAGGGCTGTGGCGACCACCCGCATTAGAACTCCCTAGCCTTAAACTCCAGAATGGTGGGGCCTCCCTGGTGGCGCAGTGATTAAGTGCTGTGCTGTGGAGCTGTCGGCAGCAGCAATGTGAGTTCGACGCCCGGCCGGGGTGATTCCCACATGGCGGGGCAAACCTCTCCTGCCTCGCCCACTGCTCCCCTCAGCAGTGTGTTTCTGTCGATCTGCCTGTTCTGCTCCCCACTCTGTCTCTGGTGAACCCTCTCACCACCCCATACCTCTGGCCTGCACCTCAGCTTGTATGTATAAATAAATCTTTAAAAAAAAAATCCAGAATGTTCTGGAGATGACAGTGCTTTGACTTTGCAAGGTCAAACACCCGCCGTCCTGTCTTTGGGTTTGGAAAACAAGTCCTTTTGCCCACCATACTTGACAGGGCTGGCGCACCAAGGAGGCGACGAGGTCCTGGCAGGATGGCCCACCCCCAGCCCACCGACAGCCGCGCTCCAGGCCTGCCAAGGGCCTTATCTCCGGGGAGTGGGAAGACTGCAACCAGCCACTCCCTTGCTCCTGGGCCACGGCCAAGCTGGGGCAATAGAAGGAGTAAGTGGTGGTGGGGGGTTTCTGACAGCCCCTTGTGGAGGAGGTCCAGAGCCAGCAGCCCAAGTGGGTACCTGCCGGGAGGGGGCACAGGAAATGCCCCCCGGAATGGAGCTGTTGGTTCAGTTTTGGCAAGAATTCTGCTGACCCAGGAGAGCCAGGTGGCCTGGAGACTGGCCAGTGGCACTGGGAAGCACCTACTAGGTGCTGGGAGCACTCACTGAGACCTCTCCAGGAATAAGGGGTGGGCAGCCATCACTGGCGAGGAAAGGTTTTGTCTCTTGCTGACTTGATTATTCCCTCCCTTGGCAAAGCTGTTGAGGGCCTGCTACGTGGGGGTTGCTGATCGGGTTCCTGACGGCCCTAAGAGGAATAAGAACAGAGGAGATTCCTGCTCTCTAGGGGCTGCCCAGCCAGTGGGACTATGGTCAGTGAGCAAAGAAATCAGAGGTTACACTGCCAGACAGAGCCTGCAGGGGAGAGGTGATACAGGGTGGGGGCGGCACTGTAGGAAAGGTGCCTGCAGAGGGGCTTCACCCACAGACCTGGGGCAGGGAGGGAAGGCCGGGCTCTCTGGAGAGCAGTCAGCCAGTGCCTGGGGACACACCTGGCATAGGGCAGGGGCACCGCGCACCCTGCACAGACCCCCCCACGGAGGCGACTAGCCCGAACCCGCCCGGCCAGTGAGTGCCTGAGCTGGGATGGGAACTGGGTATTTTCATTCTCGAGTCCTCTCTCCAGCTGTTTCCAACAGCTGGGCGGGTTTGACTGCCACTGCCACTACCACTGCTGGCTTAGCGGGATTCTCCCCAGGAGGCGTGGGGCACCCGGGGGAGAAGAGCGCAGAGGGCACCAGGGTAGCCAGGAGGTTGGGCCCCTGAGGAGACCCTGCGTGTTCCAGGTTGCAGGCCGCCCAGGCTCCCGGTCCTGTCCTGGGCCTAGGTCTCCCGACCTCGAGGATGGATGACCAGTGGGCCTCCTCCCTGGAGCGGCGGTGGAGCCCGAGAGCAAAGCTGCCAGTAGCTTCCTGGCTTTGACGCTTGGACACAGCGGGACTCCCCTGCACGCTCCCCAGGAGTGGACCGGCGGCCCGTGGAGCTCAGTATGTCCCTGGGCGGGGCAGAGCCAGAGGGGCCCAGATGTCAGTCTGAGAGGGGAGCCTAGAGGCTTGGCCCTTCCTGATCTGCCGGAGCCCCACGGGGCCGGCGTGGTGTGCCCTGCCCCCGCCGGGTCTCCTCCCGCCCCGAACACCCAGCATATGTGCTCTCCCTTGCTCCGGGATGCAGATGACCGGGCTGATAAGCCCCTTTCCTGGAGACGGGCCATCAGCAGAAGGCCTGAGATAAGGCTGCGCGGCCACCGCAGAACCTGTGGTTCCCTCTGCACCGGGGAGATGGGGGTGGCGCCGGCCAGGGAGTTAGGGTTGGGGTGTCCACCCCTCCCCACCCAGGTCGCAGAGAACAAGAGAACGAGACCTCCCCTCCACCCTGCAGGGGCTTATGAGTCCAGGACTCAGCCCTACCAAATCTACTGCCTGCACCCCTGCGACAGGAAGGTGAGCCTCGACCCCGCTGGCCTGCACCCCAGGGGTCAGGGAAAGGAGGAGGCCAAGAGTTTCCAGCCAGGAGCGTGCAGCGAGAACGGCTGTTTCCTGCACACTGTCCTGCACCAAGCTTTCCGCCATGAGCTCATCGACTCCCCACGGCCCACAGCTGATTCCTCCACTTCTCAGAGGGGGAATGTAGCACAGAGAGGTCAGGCAACTGGCCCAAAGTCACACAGTGGGAGAGCACTGATTGACATCTCTCCCCAGGTTCTATTTGTTCAGCAGCCTACACTGAGTCCTCAAGACTTCCTGTCAGGAGGCCACGAGGGAGCAGGTGGGGGCGGGAGGCATGGCGCCCAAGCAGTTCTCGCTCTACGTGGATGCCCCAGGAAAGTGGGGTACACAGGACATCCAGAGACATGCTGACATCGCCCGGGCTCTGAGGGGCAGACGGCTTCCTGCAGCCCTGGGCCCCGCGCCACGAGCAGTGCCCCCACGCTCATTCACATGTCACCCCCCAACTTTCCAGGCCAGAATTCCAAAACTAAACATCCAAATGTGTCTGGAGGAGAAGAGGGAGGCAGGAGGCACTGGGCACTGCACGCGCACCCTGCACAAGCTCAGCTGTCGCCCGAGACCGTGCGCACACCCCCCCACAGCAGCGCTGCAGCCGGAACCCTCGCCGGACCGCAGGGCTGCCGCGGTGGGGGGGGGGGGGAACAGACCCTGCCGTGCCGCCTTGGACACTCTTTCCCCACCCGAGCGGCAGCTCTGCCCGCCACAGACCCCTCTTTCTCACTGCCCTCACAGTCCCGCCGCCCTCGCCCAGCCAGCCTGCTGCGCTCGCCCGCGGGACCCCCACTCACACCCCCTGCCGCGGGGCACCTGTGGCTTGGCAGCCTGGCGTGCGGGTGCAGGAGGAGCAGACACGCGCCCCTCCCCCGCTCCGGGCGCACCTCCAGGCCCTGGCGCCGCGGTGACAGCCCGCCTCCCGGCCGCGAGAACACAGCCAGGCTGTGTTCACGTGTCCCGCTGGGACCACACGCGCGGGCGGAGGGCTGCCACCCCACAGGCTCGGTCTGTGTCCAAACCCGCCATCGGGGAGAAGCGGCGGCCAGACCAGCCCACCCAGCTATCGCGCTCCCCCACCTTAAAATGGGGTGAAGGGAGGCCCCCCCAGACCAGCCCTGAGGGCCGGTGTGGGGGTGACTCCAGGAGCACAGCACTGGTAAGGGATCAGGTCGCCATGCTCAAGAGGATGGGGGCCTTCATTCACCCCATTTTACAAGTGAGGCTCAGCAGGGCACAGGACGCCTTGCTGGTCTGGCTCCTGAGGCTGCTGCTGCCTGCTGGTGGCTCGAGGAGAGTGGGGGTGCAGCAAGCCCTGGTGAGGAAGGGCTGCGGCTGCGCCAGGGACCCGCTTAGGAGGCCCCTGGAGCTGCCCCGGCCCTGCGCGTGCCAGGCCAAAGAGGCCGCCCCGAGTCTTAGTTCCTCATCCACGAAATGGGATAACGTGCAGTGAGTGCTGAAGAAACGCTCATGCCTGTCGTGCACACTGCTGGGTGAGGGGAAGCGGGGTGGAGGCCTGGTGCCAGGGTGGGGCTGTGCCCCAGGCACGTGGGGTTCACAGGGCACCGCGCCCCTGCCTGCCAGGCTGGACGGGTCACCTCTGCCCCGGCTGAATCAGCCCCCACCACCTGGCCAGCGTGCCATCCAGGCCTGGGATGCTGGGGGGTCACTGTCAGGCTGACCTGCCGCAGGGCAGAGCCCCCTGCCTTGGCCACGGCCTTTATGGTGACCAGACGGCATTTTCCGGCAATTTCTGAGTGTCAGCTCCATCCTGGATGAGGCGGCTGTGTCTCGTCTTGGTGGGCTACCTTGCCCCAACCTGAGGAGGGTCAAATGGGACCCTCGATGGCGGCCAGGGTCCTGAGAGTGTGGGCCAGGCAGAAGCGCTCTGGGGGTCCAGGTGTGACATCGGGTCCCAAACGTTCCCGGGGGGAGAGAACACATGGAAGACCACGGTGAAGGGGTGATCCGAGCCAACAGCTCCCTCGGCCACGCTGGGCCTGCAGAGGCCTCAAGCTGACCGCTCCCTCCCCACAGCCTGGCCGGCAGGGCTCATGCGAGGACGTGGCCTGTGGAGCTTAGATGACTTGTCCAGGCCACACAGCACTGAAGGACAGTGCTGGGATTCGAGCCCAGCAGTCCAGAGCCCCACTTTCCAGCACCGTCCCCAGGGGGCAAGAGGTCCCTAGGCTGGCCTCGTGACCTCCGGCAGGAGGTGTGGTGCCACTGTCACCAAGGCAAAGAGGCAGAGAGGGGCTTGGGGTCCTAAAAACTGGCCTCTGGGGCGTTCATACCTGCAGCTCCCGCCGAGCCAGCAGGTCGATGTGGGTCACGTCCGTGCCCTTCGTGGCCTCCAGGACGGTGGATCTGGCAGGCCGCCAACGCCACTGTCTGCACACAAATCCCTTGGCCCAAAGCCAGCGGGCCCTGCCGCCCCGGGCCTGCTGGGCTGGGCGCACACGCACACGAGCACACGCCCCGCGCACACGCCAGCACACCTGCGCTGCTCAGGAAAAGGCGATCACGGGCTCAGGGACAGTGGGAGAGCCGGCCTGCCCTGCGCGTGACCGCCTCGGGCCTCAGGAGCAGAGGCACCCGCCACCCTGGCCTGCATGCCACCAGCGGCCGGCCTCCAGGCCTGCGTGCCGCCAGGTGGGCCCAGCCCTCTGGCCCCAATGCCATCCCACAAGCACCCTAAAGCCTCCACTGGGCCTCAATGGCGCGGAACCCACAAAGGAGACCCTGTCCGGCCCCAGCTGTGCTGAAGGAGGGGTGAGGCCAGGCCACCCACCAGCGACACCAAGGCCAGGACGGGGCCGGTGGGCACCTGAGCCTGGGACCTCACGGCACCACCGCTGCAGAAGAGGAAGCCCAGGTCCCACACAGCCGCTCCCTCCCCTCCCGTGCTGTGGTCTGTTTTGTTTGACAAGAAAAACAAACAGCCGGAGACGGCACCACCCAAATGGCCAACAGCCACACTCTAAGCCAGGAGCCGTATGTCCAGGGATAGTCGCAGGTCAGCGAGAAGTAACAGCGGGTTTATGCTCTCGAGCGTGTCCTGGCTTAGCCCCAGTTGGAGTCAAGGAAGCGCCCTTCCCTCTCTGCAGCAGAGGGGAAGATGCAAGGGACTGAAGGAGGCTGAAGGACGAGGGAGAGGGGAGGGAAAGGAAGACAGAGGTGCCCAGGACAGCGAAGTCACTGAGGGCTTCCTGGAAGAGGCAGGCTGAGCACCTAGAGAGATGCTGTCCACCATGGTGCCATGCCCACGGCCCAGACCAGTGCTTAGTTTCACTCATGCTTTTAAGGACGGTGTGTCAGGAATCCCTGGGAGGGCAGACCCCGCTGGGCCACTGGGGGGACGGGGCCTCCGTCTCCTGGGAGTCTCCAGCAGCCGTGTCGGGAAGCAGGCCGGCCCGGAGCAGGGGGCTGAGCAGAGCCCGGGGGAAGGATCACAGGAGCTCGTGCTCACGGGCACGGAGGGGGCGGGGCCTTGCATGCTGACCGCCGCCGGTGGGCACAGACAAGCACGTGATGGGAACAGTGCGGCCCGCTGGCCCCGCCTGCTCTCCCGGCACCATGAAGGACAGTCACCCAGGGCGGACGGGGCACCCACCTCCCATGGCCGCCGGTGCTGTCACACCGCTGGCAGCCTCCTGTCCTGGCAGGCCTGGGGCTGCCCCCATCTTGAAGAGGACACGGGGCCTTCCCTGCCGAAGTCCAGCAGTGACTCCGGAAGGCCGTCTGCACGCCTCAGAGTTCAGGAAATACTCAGACTCCCTGTCGCTGAGCGCACAGCTGATCCTACCTGCCAGCTGAGGCACAAGCTCCGCGCGTCACACTCCGCAACCCCCGCTCTGCCACTCAGCTGACCGGCGGCTGGCCACTGGCCAAGTCAGCCGGCCCCCCCCCGCCCATGCCTCAGTCATCTCACCCAGAGGGTGGGGAGGAACCACGCAGCCCTCACGCGATGCTGCGGGGACTCAGTGATTGGCACCGGCCTAGTGTGGCAGAGTCTTGGCACACAGTAGGTGCTCGGGCACTGTCAGCTGCCATGGCCCGTCCTGCTGCCCCGGTGAGGCGCACAGAGGCGGGCTTGGGGGCTGAGATGCAGAAAGACGTCCCTTCCAACTCTGACCCCTCTGCCTCCCCGAGAGGTCTTCGAACACTGTTGGGGTGGGAGCACATGCTCTTCCATCGGGCCTGCCCATGGCCCCTGTCCACCGCCCGCCTGGTGCCCCTACCCCGATATCCTAAGAGGCTGAGCCCACCCCATGTCCGTGGCCTTCCTGGCCTGCTCGGGGGCCAGCTCTGCCCCTCTCCTTTCCCAGCCCCTCCTGTCTTGTCCTCCCACTGCTGGAAGCAGGAGGCGGTTTGGTAGATGGGTCGGAATCTACTGCTGGTGCTACTTCTGGTGCCTGGGCAGCCTCTAGCAGGTGTGTGCCCTGCTCTGTGCCTCAGTTTCCCCCTCTGTAGGAAAGGAGGGTGGGAATCAGTGACCTCTGAGAGCCACCTGGTCCCTAGGGGCTTTCTGCACCTCCTGCCCCCAGAGGCTGGCAGGCTCGCCTGTGCTCAGCCTCAGGTGCCCAGGGTCAGCCTGTGCTGGCCTGCACTCCGTCCCCGGAAGCAGGCCCTGAGTGGGAGGAGGGAGCCACTGCAGCAGGGGCATCGGGACCGGCCCCTGGAGCGCCCCTGGGAGCGGCAGTGCTGCTGAGGCCCCCCAGGCTGACAGGGCCCTTGCGCCGCTCCCGCACACCACCTCCGACCCCTGGGCCATGCCCGCCACGCCCACGTGCCTCTCTCCACGCCTCGCTCAGCCCTCGGCTCCGTCCGTCTTGAGTCTGGCTACAGTCCGGGACCCATGTCCACCCCCCCGGCCCCGTGGGCCTCCGGGACTCACCCGGCAGGAGCACTGTGCACTGGGGGCTCCTCTGGCCATGAGGGCGACCTGCTCTCCCCGCAGCCTGGCCTGGCCAGGCAGCCTCAGGGCCACTCCTTGGGCCTGGGGAGGGGGCGGGTGGAGCGGCCAGGCCAGGGCAGCCTCGCAGCCCCTCCAGCTTGCAGGCTGCAGTTCAGTGCCAGCAGCAGACTCCTGAGAGGCGGGGAGAGTGTGCAGGGAGAGCCGGGCACAAACATGCGCTGGCAGGCGGGTGCGGGCCCTCCCCCGTCCCCCCAGCCTCCATGCTGGGCACACCCCAGCTGTAGACCAGCGGCAGCTCTGGGCTTGGAGGCCAGCAGTGCCGGGGCAGCACAGCCGTGTCCTGCCCTCTGCGAGGTCCACGCTGCGTGGGAGCGTCCGAGGGCGTCACTGCACGAGGGGCAAGGGCTGTGCCGGGGCAGCACCATGGACCCCGGATTCCAAAGGGGGTCCCACACAGTGACCCACGCCAAGGGTGGGACATTGCTCAACAGTCGCCTCTATGTGCCAGGAAGTGTGTAAGTGCCCGGCTCGGCGGCACCCCAAGTCCCTATAAGGCCGTCATGCGGCTCAGGGCATCCAGGATACCAAGGGCAAAGGTTGGAGAGACAGACAGAGAGACAGCTCAGGGCTGGGAAAGGGTGCAGATTCCTGCCCTAGCCCAAGGGGCTTTGGGCCATGCCCTGTGGGAGGGGGCTGTAACGGGGTAGAGGGGGTGGGAGGAGGCTGGAACCCTGTCAGAGAAGGCTGAGCTGGCAGAGGCGTGGGCGGGGGTGTTGATGGGGCTCTGAGGGGAGTTCCAGGGGAGGTAGGGGCACGGGTGGCAGGCACCCCCATGGGCCCAGGGAGTCTCAGAGGCAGAAGCCTCAGGAGGGAAGGGCAGGAAGGGATCTACCCTTAGCATCAGGCCCTTAGCTCTGGGGTCTCCTCCCTGATGAGATTCCTTCCCCTCCACCTTGCAAGGGTCTAGATGCCCAGTCCAAGTGCCGCCTCCTCGAAGGAGCCCTCCTGGGTGCACTGCATTTTCTTGGCAATTCTGCCTCTTATTGGAACCCATGTTGGCATTCACTGGGGCGAGAACCACATGGTTTAGCGGCTTTGAGGAGCAGGGCAGGCCCAGAAGAAAGGACAGTGCACCTGACAGTGGGCCACAGCTGTCCCCTGGGGCGGTGGGGGGGCTGGGGGGGGCTGGCCCCTTGTCAGTGTCTTTGGGGTGAGTGGCCTTTCCTGAACCCAGGGTGGGCATCAGGGCAGGAGGCCTGGGGTAGGGGGTAGTGCTTTGTGGCGCCACCTCCTGGACAAACACCAAACTGCACCCTGTACCCTCTGGTGGTGGCAGCTCTAGGCCCTCCCAGGAATCCTCCCAGTCAGAGTGGCCTGGGGACTCCCTGATGCCCATCCTCACCCTAAATGCAGTGGCCAGTAACCAGGGGCATCCTCTCAGCCACAGGGAACGGCCCCACACCGGAGAGGAGCACAGGCCCAGGCAGCCCTGGGGCTGAACTGGCTGTGGCATATCCTTTCTGGCAGCGCAGCCGTGAAGCTCGAGGGGCTGGACCCGGCAGGCGCCCACAACCGCCTGGCACAGAGTTTCAGGAAACCAATTCCATACCCACCTGCCTGCCCGTTCTGTAGTGCTGGGCAGGAGGGCACCCCAAAGACGAGTGTGTGCCAGCTCCTGGGACCTGCAAATGTGCCTCTAGAGGCAAAAGGGGCTTGGCAGACGTTTTTAAGCGACGGGCTTTGAGACGCAGTGTTGATCCTGGATTTCGGGTGGGTCCCTGCCATCACAGCGGGGCATGAAGGGGGCAAGAGAGAGCAGCGGGAGGCTGGTGGCAGGCCGGGGTGATGCCGGCCAGAAGCCAAGGCAGAGGGTGCCTCTAGAAGCTGGAGGAAGGAAACATTCTCCCCGGAGCCTTCAGAAAGAACCTCGATTTTAGCCTTGTGAAGCCCAGGTCTCAACCTCCAGACTGTCAGGGTGCTGCGTTAAGCCCCTAGTGCCTGCAGCAGCTACAGGAGATGAGTATGACTCTGCAGAAAGACAGTTCCCAGATGGCAGCAGCCGAGTAGTAGCGGCTCAATAAATGCCCTTCTAGTGCCGCAGTCCAGGAGCTCACAGTCAGCCCCTCCCCAGAGTCATCTAAGTCAGAAGGGGAGAACCAACCAATCCCGTGCAGGTGACCTTGACCTATCCTTGACCCCGATATGACCACACTGGGAAGCCTGGGGAGGGGAGGGAAGCAGGCCGCCTGGGTGGCTAACAGGTGGAGTGGTCACGACAGAGACGGAGCGCCTACTCTCCCTCCACGCCACTGGGTCCTTGGAATTCTTCCAGCACAAGAAGTTATGCTCAGGCTATGCTGACGGCCACCCTGCCGCGGGCCCTGGACAGGGAGAAAAGTTCTGGAATGGAGTAAGGACCTGCTTGGAACATCGGCCCTGGCCCAGGAAGCTGGGGAACATGTATGCCTCTCTGGCGATAAGAATCTCATTTCCTCTTTACCATGGACAGCTCTGGTTCCCCAGTACCAGCTGACTTAAAAACACACATTCACTCAACAAACATCTGCTGACGGGCACTGTGCCAGGCACTGAAGAGACAAAGCAGACAGTCAGATATGTTCCTGCTTCCGTGGGGAGGGGCAAAGCGCCGAGCACAGGCTGCCTCAGGGCCCTGCCACCTGCTGGTCCCTAGCCTAGAACGCCCTGCTAAATGCCACTTTCTCCAAAACGCTTTCTGTGACCAGCCAGCCAGAGCAGAAAAACAACCCCCTTTGTGCCCTGCAGCCCCAGCCCCAAGGTTCTCGCCCAACACTTGCTTCCACCTGAGTTATCAGCCTCTCTCTCGACCGAGTTCTCAGGGCAGGTTTGCGTCTGTTTCGTGCCCCACAGGGTCCACCGCGCCAGGAGTCTCTGCCCACAGCAGGAGCCCAATGAGTGACCCAGTACACAGAGGATGGGGTGGTGGCGGGAGGGGCAGGGACAGTTGTGTGGGCAGGGAGCCCGCTTTTCAAGTGCTTTCCACTCAAAATGGGAAGGTGGCGGTGACAGGGGTCGGCAGCGCTCACACAAACGATGCTCTTCACGCCAATCAACTCGTCCTAGAGCCAAGGGCTCCCTGCAGCACCTCCCTCCCCCCGCACCAGCTCCAGCCCGGGGGAGGGGGCAACAAGGTGGGCAAGGCCTCAGCTGGCCAGAGGGTGGACAGGTCTACTGCAAGCGGCCACGTGGAGGGACAGTCTGTGCCTGGGTCCCTAGGTCCTCAGCATTTGCCCCAGGGGAATCCCGCCCTGTGCCTATGACCCCAGAACAGTCATTTCTGCGGCTCAGCTGAGCTCGTCTTTGCCACCTGAAATCTTGAGCACAAAGTTAATTGCAAAGAAATTAGGGTTCGGGGCAAACACAGTCTGTCAATGGTGACGACTTTGCAGGTGCAAAGAACGGCCGTACCCTCTTCCATTATGAGGTGCCTCGGAGCCCACGCTCAGTTTACCATCTTATTCAGGGGCCCAAGTTAAATTCTTTCCTCTTCTTATCTCATGGAAATCTCGGTCAGTCAGACAGAGGCAGGGAGAGGCCCAGCCACAGGGCGCCACACCTAGACGGGCGGGAGCGGAGAAGCTGCAGCCGGGCCTGGCACTCAGCGGTCCCCGGGGAGACGTCCACTTACAAGTAAGGAGCCTCCAGGACCGCGGGCGGCTCAGCCTCTTGCGCTGACTCAAAGGCTCCATATCCCAGCCCTGAGCTGACAAGGCAGCCGCACGATCCCGGCTCTCCGGGGAGGGGGCTGGTGGCAAGGGCAGGCGGCGCTCGTCGGGCCTGCTGCAGGGAAGCGTCTGCCCCTCGGTGCCAGGAAGGGGGCCCTGGCAGGGCTGGAGGACAGCCACGCCGGCCCCTTGCCCCGGAGCAGCTGCTGCTTGGCAGGGTCAGGCGCCCCCAGCGCCCCCCGCCAGAGCCCCAGCACCCGTGCTCCGCAGACAGCCTGCCAAGGGCTTCTCCCAGGGCCAAGTCTGAGAGCAGAGTCCGCCTTCCCGGCCAGCGAGGCCCAACCCCGCCAGCCAGCCCGTTCCCCCAGCAGAGAGACAAAGGCCGGCCGTGGGACTGCTGGTGGTTGCCCTCCCTCTGCCGGGCCGCGGGGCCAGCACCTGCTGGGGAGCCTCAGCCGCTCCTCACAGCCATGGGGTGGGGGCTCAGGCGCAGAGAGGCTGTCTGCCTCAGCCCAGAGTTGGGGAGGACCAGCGGCACACCTGAACTCGGGCTGCACCCCAATCACACCCAACCAGCACTCACTTGAAAGGAAGGCAGGCAGTGGCCTGAGGACAGAAGACCACCAGCAGACGCCCAACTCCCAGGCAGCTCCACCTATGGGTGCATCCACCCACCTCTGGGCAAGACCCCCCCACCCCCGGCGCCGGGCCCAGGGACCCCTGGGGACCCGCTTCTCTCCCGTGCTCTCTGCTCCTGGTGGACAGAGAGCTCATGCAGGGGTGGGCGGGGTCCAGGCGGAGCGGGAGAGCCCCGAGATGTGCTGTCTCAGGCGGCTCTCAGAGGCAGGAGGGAACGCGGATGTGTGAGCGTAGCCATTTATGAGACAGCGAGTGCCCTGGGGGGCAGACAGGGAGGAGGAGGCAGCGCCACCGTGGCGAGGCCAGCCTGGGGTAAGGACTTGCTGGAGCCAAAGGGCTTCCCCTTTCCGCACCTGCCGGGCGGATGAGAGGTCCTGGCCACCCCTCACGCACATGGGGCAGGGCGGCCATCTGGGTGGAGCGTGACAGCTTGGACCTTGCTCACCCACGCTCAGCCATGACTGCTCGTCTGCAGCGGGCACTGGTTATGTCAGCTCCCTCGGCGTCCGTGTGGGCCAGTGGGAGCTGCTGACCTGGAGGTGAGTGTCCAGGGGCTGGTGCCGAGCTTCAGGGAGCCACGTGACGGCAGAGCCACAGCCAAAGGGCACTGGGGGCCTATGTCGCCCGACCGAGAACCGCGAGGGCTCGGCGCTATCTGTCTCGGCGCCTGTCGGTGCGCAATGTGACAGCGTTGACGGGAACTGGTGATCCGCATGACGACCCTCAAAGACGTCTCCAGGGCAACCCCGCGCCGTGAGCACACCACCTCTCAGGCAGAGGGGAGTAATTAAGACTACTGATGGGATGACCTTGAGGTGAGAGTAGGCTGGATTTCCAGGGGACCCTGGTGGTCTCCGTCCTCACAAGTGGGTGAGGGAGGCGGGAAAGAGACAGACGTGACGACAGTGAGGGGGCAGGGAGATGCCCGTCCCTGGCCCTGCAGGCGGAGAGGGGCCAGAGCCAAGAACATGGGCGCCTCCAGATGCTGGAAAAGGCGAAGACGGACCCCCACCCCCACCCCGGGGCGCCGTTCAAGCCACGGCGTTGGCGCCGTCTGACACAGCAGCAGCAGAAACGGACACAGACCTCGTCCAAGGCAGGCCACTGGCTGGGGCCCGCGGCAGCAGGAGGGAGAGGGGCTGGGAGGGACTCCTGCCCCTCGCTGCCAGCCCTGCTCACCTCTGCCCTGGCTCAGGGCCCAGTGGGCACCCAAAGTGAGAAGTAAGGACTAGCGAGATGGAGGCAGCCTGGGAGCAGGCAGAGCCGCGACTCTGGGACACGAGGAACCCACAGACCACCCCTAGTAGGGGTGGCCAACCCCAGCACCCCACGTAGCAGGCGAGAAAGGAAGGAGCCCCAGGAACCCAGCTGTGACTAGAGATTCAACCTTGGCCTGGTTTTCTAGGACTCTATCGGTGGGTCGCTATCATGGCCCCCGCTGCTAAAGGTATTATTAACCACTTTCGAAGTTGTTCCACAGGTCAGAAAGGGTGCCCAGGGCCCATGTGGCACAACCACAGGGCCACCACCCAGCTGTTTGACACGACTGCACTGACGGCCACGCAGGGAGCACATCACAAGAAGAATGGCACCCCCCCAGTTGTGCAGTATACAGCCTGCACAGTACACAACCTGCACAACCGCACAAGGCAGCCCCGCTGCTCCTTGGTGCTCACTCCACATCACTGACACTACACTCTGAGGAAGACTGAATTTTATCGCACCTGCTGGGCAGTCAGAGCCCTAAGCCCTGGGCAAATTCTGAACCGGCAAAGGCTCCATGGCAGAGAAGTGGCAACAGAGGCTGGGAATCTTGCACCTGGACACCAAATCACACCCTCACTTATCACCCGAGGAGGCTGCGGACAGCATAGACAATTGTTCTAGGAAAACCTGTCCCAGCGGGCGGTGATGAATGAGCGCCGTCTTAGAGCGCATGCAAGTGGCACATGAGAAATGGGCTGTTGTTTCACCAAAGGCCTAAGAATATCGGAAAGAGCGGGGCTCAGGTGCTGGCTGCCCAGCCGCCGGCGCCAGTCAGCCCAGAAGCAGCCGGGCCCTGGGTCCCTGCAGCCCCACCCTGCCCCACAGGGCACACCCCGGGCAGGGACTCCGAGGGCCTAGAGCCACACCACCTCTGCCTCGGGGGGAGACCGAGGAAGGTACTGCGAGTTTCCATCGGGAATCTGGCTCAGAAGCCCCACCTGACACGGGGTTCCGGGCGGGGCAGGGGGCGCGTTCCTTCTCCCGGCAAACACGGCTATTCCCACGGTACGAGAGTCTGCAGGGGGCTCGGGGCCAGAAGGGACAGCGGTGGGGGGCACACCCCTGACCTGCCCACAGGCGCCCAGCCTCCGGGAGAGCCCCCCCACAGGGATGGAGGCCCGCGTGGCGGCTGGGAGAGACTGGCCGCGGGAGGGATTCGCGGGAGTGGGGTAGGTGGGGCCTGTCCCGCATGTGTGTCTGCGTGCTCCCTGTGCGCGGTGCCTGCTGACTGCGTCTGACCCTCGCGGCGCCCTGCCTGTGTGTCCACGTGTCTGAGCGTGCAGGCCCCTGCCCCTCCCGCCGTCCGGCTGGCAGTGCACAGCTGGAGCGGGGCCGCGCGCCCGCGGAGGAGAGGGGCAGGTGTGTAATGAACATTAGTCACTGTCAGGTTCCCGGCAGCGCGGCGGCTGGCGGGGGCTGCTGGGACGGGCTGGCAGTCTGCGGGGCGGTGCTCCTGGCTGGTCTCGGCCGGGAACTGCCCCCACCCGCGGTCGGGCCCCAACCCGGTGGCGAGCAGCTGGCTGTGGGCTTATGCCCCAGCCACCCGGGCACCCCTGCGTCGAGCAGGGCCCATGTATGGCGGAGGTGGGGGTGGAGGTGAGGAGTTCCAAAGCCGAGACGCCCAGAGCCCAGGGGGGCTGCTGGAAGAGGCATCTCAGGGGACCGGAGGAGCAGATGAAGCGCAACAGCCCAGCCAGGAGCTGTGGGCGCTCAGGGGCCGGGCCGGACAAGCGTGTGGGCCCGCGCTGGTGCGGAGCAGGCACCCAGCAGCCCTCCTTCTCAGGTGAGGGGACCAAGGCTCTGAGGGACCCGGGGGCCAGGGGCTGGGGCTGGCGCCGGGGAAGCCGTCCTGCCCATCACCCACACGCCATCCCTGGTGGCCGGGGATGGGGCCCCTCAGAGGGCTGGGTGGTCTCTGAGCCCCTGCTCAGCCTGGCCCGAGGTCCAGTCCCGTCTTGTGTTGAGTCAACCTACAGGGAGGCGGGTGGGTCCTGAGGGTGCTCCAGAGAGGGGTGCTGCGGGTAGGTGGGCATGGGGAGAGCTGGCTGGGACACACACAGGGATGCCCTGTGAGGAGCCTCATGGACAGAAACCCAGCCCGAGGGCTGCTCTGGGACCCGCCCTCGGAAGAGCGCAGTGTCCACCTAAAGGCTGACCAGGCACCCCTTGCTGCCCCACAGGCCCTGAAATAAATAGCCCTGAATTCTACACAGCCTCTCTGCCCAGGTGGGTGCAGCCCCACGCCCATCAGGGAGAGTGTGGATGGCTGTACTGCCCAAGAGAGGCAGACAGGGCTTCGTGGCCGGCGACCCATGAGAACAGAGTGGGCAGCATCGGCCCCCAGGCAAACGCACGCACGCCTGCCCCGAGCCCAAGAGACACGTGAGCGAAGACTCAGTGAGTCCACGACCGAAAGGCACAGGGACCATCCATAGGCCACAGAGGCATGATGGGCTGAGCTGAACAAAGGGACAAGGGGTGCCACAGCAGTGCCCCGAAACACAGGCAGACGGACCGCATGGTGTTGAATGGGGCCAGGGCAGAGGTCAGGGCAGCTCAGCAGGGCGGCGGCATCAAGTGAGACGGACCCTCTGTGCCGAATTTGGCTCTTCAGCCCCCGCACGCAGGCGCGTAGCACTCCAGTGCCCGAAGGAGAAAGCTGGCGCCTACCTGTACCCGTGAGGTCTGCTCCGGCTCCGTCCAGGCTGCCCTGCTGACTCCGCGCTGCGCCCCGCTCCTGTGCTGTCCGAGGGCCTCTGGGCAGGCTCTCTGCTGGGGCGCCTGGCCGGGGCTCAGGCTCCCGGGCAGAAGGGCGGCCCGCTGTTGGTGCCTCGAGAGCGGCAGAAGTGACCTGGAAGGACAGATGGTGGACATGGTGAGTGTGGGCCAGGCCTGCCTGCAGGTGTCCAGTGCGTGGGCGCTCCTCCTCCCCCAAGATGGGCTGCTCTGTGGTCAGGGACTCAGCATGGCTGAGACAGGCACTGGCAGCGCAGGTCCCCAGCAGGGCCTGCCCGGGACACCAGGCTGGTTGTGAGGACCAGCCTGGGAGCCGCCCTTCCCTGCAGAGCAACAGCAGGTGGGAGCAGGAAGGCCGAGCCTAACGCAGTGGGCAGCAGCACTGCCTGGACCTCGGGCTCACGGTCAGGACTGGATGACCAGTCGAGGGACTGGACGACTGTGGACGCTGCGGTCACTACGCCCTGCTTGCCCTCAGCTCTGCATGGAGGCTGGTGAGAAAGGCCCACGAGGCCGTGACATGGGAACCGTTAACCGGGCTCACTTTTTCTGGTACTTTGTTTTCTTATTGTAGTAAAATACACACACTATGAAATTCCCCCTTTTCACCAATTTCAAGAGTACAGCTCAGTGACATTATGATGCTGCACAACCACAGCCACCAGCTTTTTCCAGAACACCCTCATCTCCCCAAGGACACATCTGTCTCCAGCGCACACCGAGGCGCCCTCCCCTCGGCCCCTGGAGCCACAGTTCTATGTTCTGTTTCCACGAACAAATTCTTCTGGTCATTGGCCCCTTTTCACAGTGTGAGGTGGGGGGACACTGAGCTCGGAGATGGCAGGGGCAGCCAGAGGCCCCTAGCTCTCACCTCAGACCTAGCAGGGAGCAGGGGCGGGCTGACGCTACTGCAGCATGGGGCAGGTTTGGGGGTGCAGCTTCCTGCTGCTCCAGCTGGGGGTTAGGGCCCTAGATGGACGGTTCCACATTCGGCGGGCAGCGAGGCTCCCCAGGCCCACATGCACGAGACGGATACGTTTACGTGGGTTCTGGGAACGCTTTCATCTATGGGATCCACACGGCAACGCGGCCCAGACCACAGCCTCCCAGCCCCGTAGGCCTGCGGTTGCTCAGGAGCCGGGAGGGGCGGCTCCTGGTGTGATACGCTCCGGTCATTTATTCACTGGCTCCCGCCAGGGGCCCAGGGGCCTTACAGATGCCCCCTGGGTTTTCTGGCCTGACCTCATGCCCTAAAGGCCTGGGGAAGCTGCCGGTGGCCAGGCTTTGGGCTCCTATCAGGACGGACAGCCCAGACAGCCTGGAAGCACTGGTCAAACCAGGCATCAATGTGCAGCAGCCCTGGCCCTGGGTGGTGGGGCCCGCACCCCAGCATTGACTCCGGCCCCTGGCTGGCGGAGCAGCGCACAAGGAGAGCCCCTGTTCTGCTTCTCTCAGCACGTCGGGGACCAGGGTCCTACTGGGAGCCTGAGGGTTGGAGGGGGGCATGGATGGGAGACCCCTTTACTGAGCACCTACTATGTGCTACCAATCCAACATGTTCCACAGATTAGCACAGCTAATCGTCCTGTGTCACCAGCAAGGACGTGGCGGCAAGGAGACGAAGTGGCTTGTCTGTGTCCACACTGTGATTAGAGGGACTGTCCCAGCTACAAGCTGGAGAGCAGACAGCAAGAGACCCCGCCCTTGGGAGTGGCGGTGGGAGGGAGGGAGACAGAGGTGCAGATGAGAAAAGCTACAGAGCTGAGAAGGGGATGGCTCCCCAGTGTCTGCGGAAATCCAGGTGGACTTCCTGGAGCAGGCAGATTTCGAACTAGGCCTTCAAGGGGAGAAGGCTTTGGAAGGGAGGGGAGGCAGGATGGACAGGAGATTTGAATACAACCCTCCGGGGCCAGGAGGTAACCTGACTGCACCAGGTGGGCGAGCACGGAGGGCAGCTCACCTGGCATCACTGTGTGTGTGGACACCAGTGTGGTGGTGGGGACATGACTGTGTGTGGGAACATGAGTATGTGTGGGGCGACATGAGTGGGTGGGGGGCATCAGTGTGTGCGTGAGGGGGTGCATGCCGGGAGTGGAGGCCCATCTTGTCAGACGTGAGGTTCCAAGAGGAGGCTGAACCCACAAGTCACAGCTGACCTGCCCTACTGCACCCCAGCTCCAGGCCAGAGCCCATGTAAGCACAGGCCGAGCCCACTGGAGGGAGGCCGGTGGGCCGCTGGGAGAACAGCCCTCTGGCCCTGCACTCTCTGAGGGGCCACCGCGAGCGCCCCAGACACTCGCTCTCACACAAGCCTGTCCGCGCGCGTGGCCATAGCCCTCCTCCCCGCAGACAGACGAACCTGGTCCCGACTCCGAAAAGGAAAGGCGGCGGTGCTAGCACCCGACTTGGTTTCATTCTCTTCATTACGTTAGGAATGAGCCCCCCAGGTCCGGGAGCCCCTGCTCTGTTTCCAAAAGAGCTTTACATAGAGAGAACCCACATCTCACACAGTTCGACATCTAAGTGTAGCTGGATGGCTTTAACACACTCATGACGTGCAGCCAGGGCCAGAACCCACACCGCAGCCCCACCCACGCGGCCTGCCGTTCCGACAGCCACCGACCCCCGCCCGTCTGACCGCCTCCCACCACCCGGGGCCTGTGGCCCGGCTTCCCACGCGTCTCTGGTTCATACGTGTGCACGTCAGTCATGCTCCTTCAAAGACACAGGAGCTTCTGGCTGGGGGTTCACAGCGGCCCAGAGGCTGCTGGGTGGAGATGCCAGGAGCTCTCTCTCCTGGGCCTCTGGCCAGGACTGGCGCTGTTTCTTGGGCCTGCCTTGTCCCCCTCCTGGGTTCCCAGCCGGACTCCACCGCTCAGTCCCTATGGAAGGGAGGCCTGGTTCCTGGCCAGTGGGCCCAACTGGGAGAGCTTAGCAAAGTGATAAGCACTCGGGCCTCAGTTTCTCCTTCTGCAAAGTGGGATAACAGAGGGCTTCCTCCTCCCACAGGGGTGGCGGGGGCATGAAACTACACAGACGGTGCTCCAAGATGACAGCTGATCTCAAGAAAGCAAACAGGGCGCAGCATCCTGGGAACCCTACCAAGCCTATGGGGTGTCGGGAAAGGCTTCCTCATTGTGGCTGGCAGGGTGTACATTGGGCACTTTGAGTACCAGCTGTCAGGGCCAGCTCCTAGGCCCCCTTGCCAGCTGCTGCTCTGGTGCCCAGTGTGGTCCCGGGGCCCCTGAGTCATGGGGACGGGACCTGAGACACGAGTCCCCCACTTTTCCCGATCACATTGAATCCTCTCTCCCAAGTCAGCTCAAGTTGCACCCAGGAAGCCAACCTAGCTGATCCTGAGCAAAGCAGAGGCGGGACTGGGTGCCAAAATGCCGGTTACCAGGAGGATGGACTGCTCTGTCCTCTTATGTCTCTGGAAAGTGGGTGAGTAATGCCTGCCTTGGCTTCATGAGCACCTACTGTGTGCCAGGTACCTGCTGAGTACCTGCCATCAGCTGCCCGTGTGATCCTCCGCACAGCCCTGCCTTAACTCCCACTTGGTGGAGAAGGAAGCCACAGCGCAGAGACGTCAAGTCAGCCGCCCAAGGTCGCCAGCCGGGCAGCCAGAGCTGAGAATCCGGGTCAGAGCTGTGTCCTGTGTCAGGAACCCACAGCACCAGGCACCCAGTAGGTGCTCACTGAACAGCAGCGGGGCTGGCTCCGGCACCCACTGTCTCAGCAGATACCCTGCTGCGTGTCACAGGTTTCCACCGAGGACAGATGCAGGGGAGGTCTGCTGATGGCTGGGATTGCCTTGTCTCACGAGCAGGGACGGGGGATGAGGCGGGGCCCAGACCTGCGGGGGCAGAGGAGGGAAACCAACCTCCCCACAGCTCCAAAGAAACCAGTATGCTTTGCCACTGCTCCAAGGAAATGTGAGGCACAGGCAGTGGCAGGTGCAAGGAGAAGAGACCCCCTCAGCTCCCCCCTCCCCACAGTAAGGGCCGGGGATAGCCCCAGCCGGGGACAAGTGGGTCACAGGACCGGTGTGGACGAGCCAGGAGGGGAGGAGGGGTGTAGGCCGTGCTCCCTCCAGGGCCCACCTACAAAGACGAGCGTTAGGCCTGCTCTGGAAGACATGCTGGCGTGTCAGAGGCTGAAACCAGAGTTTTACGCCCCTTAATTCCCTGTAACTCTGTCAGGGCAAGCAGAGGACGCCCAACCCTGCAGCACAGGGGATGAGCGGGAGGCGCGGGTCAGGGGAGAAGGAGCGCTGAATGCAGAGTCCCCGATAAGCAGATGACTGAGGGTTATTAAACGCACGGCGTGGACTGGGCGTAATTGGAAAGTTATTAGATATGGAACACACACAGCACCCAGTAAATGAGTAATCAGGGACTAATTAAGCTCACGTGACACCGCAGATCGCGCGGGAGAGGCTGGTGGCTGCCACATCTGTGACAGCAATTAGGGGCGCACCGGCTGCGCGCTGGGGGGGCTGCCGGGTTGGGCAGGAGCCGTGGCCGGGGGTCTTGATCTGACTCTTCCCCACCAAGTCCCCCCAGGTTCTCCCACTCTCCACGGGCTGCAGGGGTGGGGGGGAAGCAGCAGGCTCATGAGGCCCAGAGAAGCGCGGAAGCATGGACTCCTGGTCCACGGTGCGGAAGAACAAACAGGTCTGTCCTGGCATCAGGTCTGGCCCAGGACAGCTCACCGCAGCCACCCACGGGGGCAGAAAGAATCACGTCTCTCCAGCTAGAATCTTCAAAGTGTGTGCACAGAACCAGGTCGTAAGGTCGTTCCGTGGTCTGCAGGCAGGCTGACGGGGAGTATGATTAGCCCACTTCATAGAGGGAAACTGAGGCAGGCTCCCTGTTGCTCAGGAGGACAGCAGGCGGGCCAATGGAAGAGCTGGGCCCAGAGGAGTTATGTGGACAGGAGATAGCACAGACCCGGTGCACACGACCCCTGGTACCAAATGGGTGATCGCAGGCACACTTGTGGGGGGCAAGGCTGGGTCAGGCCACAGCTGGGGTCAGTCCCGCACACCTGTGCTCAATGAAGACAGAGAGGAGGAGAAAGTGCCCAGACCCCTGGCCGCGAGGGAACCAGAAAGGGCCGCCCGCACCTCTGGGTCCGGCCGACACTGGGAGCTGCCTGCAGCAGGAGCAGAAGGGCCACGGGCCAGAGCACAGCGCGTGAGGCTCGGGGCAAAGGCTCTCCACGGTCGGAGCTGCAAGCGGTCAGCACCCACTGGGTGCCAGGCCCTGGGCTAATCTTTGCAGGGGTCAGTCCACTGAGCCTTAGACAGCTCTGGGGACAGAGATGTTGTGACACATTTTACAGGACAGGAAACTGAGGCACAGAGAGGCTAACTGCCTTTCTGTGTTTGGCCACACTGCGTTGGATGGGAGGAGGACACGATGTTCAAAGCGCTATCAGAGAGCCGGAGTCTGCTGCTGAGGGCACAGGGTGTCCAGAGACACACACAGGTCAGGACCAGAGGGGCCCAAGGGAGACCGGCAGGACATTCCGGCAGCAGGCAGGCCAGCATGAGCCAGGTGGAGGCAGGCTGGACCCTAGTCTCCTTCCTCATGGGAGGCCTTACTTATCCATCCACATGTCATTCCATCCCTCCACCCACCTATCCATCTCTCCATCCATCTGCCCACCCACATATCCACCCACCCACCCACCCACCCATCCTTCCCTCTCTCCATCCATCCCTGAGTTATCTGTCCATCCATCTGATAAATAGTACCGAGTAGATACTATGTGCCAGCACTGTGCTTGGGATACAGCACCAACAATAAAATTTCCTGCTGTTAAAGAAGGAACTGATATTCTGGTTTGAGGGGAGAGACAGTAAATAATTATGTATTCACATGTCAGTTGATAGAGAGTGCCATAAAGACAAACAGGAGAGGGGGGACAGAGGCTGGGTGGGTGGAGCTAGAATTTTCCACAGGTTGGCCCCACGGAGAAGAAGAAATATGTGCAAAGACTTGAAGGAGACAAGGAAACCAGCCATGAAGACAGGTAAGTAGGGGAAGGATGTTCCAGGTGAAAGGAACAGCATGCATGATGGCCCTGAGGCAGGAGCATATCTGCAAACCTTTTCTGGAAGGCCAGATAGTAAGGATTTCCAGCTTTGGGGACCATATGCTCTCCGTTGAAACTGATCAGTTATAGCATCGCAGCACTAAAGCAGCTGTAGACAATGTAAATGAACATGTGCGGTTTTTCCAATGACATTTTATATATGGACACCGAAATTTGAATTTCATAAAATTTTCACGGTACGACATAGTCCTGTTCCTTTGAGCTTTTTTTGTTATTACAGCCACTTCAAAATGTAAAAACCATTCTGAGCTCAAGGGTCCTAGTGTGTCAATCCCTCTTCTAGAAGTATCAAGGATATCCATGTGCTAGAGGGCACAGGGTTAGGGGGCACCATTTGCTGCTACTCCTAAACACATGTGGGGAGGGGTCTGTGGGAAGAGGGGAGCCCCTGTGAGCTCAGGTCCTGGCAAGGCATCCCCAACATAGTAGATGGAGAGAACATCTGAGTTATGGAAGAAGCCACATGGAGACTGAGGGAACAGTGTTTCAGTGAGAGGGAACAGACTAGCAAAGCCCCTGTGCGAGGAGTGTGCCTGGTGTGTCTGAAGAATGGGGGGAGGGGGCATGGCTGGAGAAGAGCAAGGGAAGCAATAGGGTCACATTTTGGAGGGCCTCCTGCCTCTGAGGACTCTATTCAGAGCGAGACAGGAGCTGGGGAGAGGCCTGAGCCACAGAAACACAAGACCTGAGTTTGGTTTATGTTTTTGATTTTAACTCTTCACATTGAGATGCCTGCAGACTTAGATGCCATGGTAAGAAGCAGCACAGAGGGCCTCCCTGGTGGTGCAGGGGTTAAGTCTCAGCACTATGAAGCTATCAGCAGCCACTGCAGCACAAGTTCAATCCCTGGCCAGGGAGCTTCCCACAGGGCGCAGCAGACCTCTCCTTTCTCCCCGCTGTTCCCCTCAGCAGTGTGTTTCAGTTAATCCGCCTGTTCTGCTCCCCACTCCGTCTCTGGGGAATCCCCCCACACACACCTCTGGTCTACACCCCAGCCCTTGCATGCATAAATAAATAAATCTTTTAAAAATAATAAAAAAAGAAGTGGCACAGAGCGGTCCGCGACCCTGCACCTGTTTCAGGAAGGCCTCGGAGGCCAGCGCAGGGCCCGCTGCGCACGGACAGACTTCCCATCTGACCTGCCCGTGTGCCTTTGGTTCTTCTCAGTGTTACTGCTGCGAAGCTTCCTGTTTTAGGACCTCCATGGAGACGCAGTGACACTCTCTCCTCCCCCACCCCCCAGCCCGGCGCCCACTCCTCTGTCCTCCATCGTTCCAGCTTAGCCATTTCAGGCACGTTTTGGAAATGCAGTCACACAGGACATAACCCTCGGACTGGCTGTTCCCCAGATTTGCCCCGTGTGTGAGCCCCTTCCCTGACTGAAGTGGGAGAAAGCTGAACCCTCGTGGTTCTGTGCTCCCACCCCACACCCCAGGCCCACACACGCCCAAGGCCCGTCCCTGCTCCTTCCTGCTGTCTGCAGAGCCTGGGCCTGCCTTTCCCTGCTAGCCCTACTCAGAGATGCACCCCCCCATCTTCATGAACTAACGTCCTATTTACCAGACATTCTCTGTGCACAGCAGACCCCCTCCTGTCCTCCAGCATCACCGTCTTTGATGCCCCCAACCGGGGGTCAGGTGGCTTATCAACTCTTACGTTGCGTGCCCTGTCCAAGCATGGGTCGGAGACGCTAAGCAACCTACCAAACAGTGCAGAGCCAGAGTGGGGCAGAAGCCCGCCCTGGTGCACCGAAACAAGACAGATTTGGATGGGGAAGTGGGCCCACTGGGCCCTGCCTGGGCTTGGTGGGCTGAGCTCGCCCAGAGCCTCCACGAGGCGCGGTGTCCACCGGACGTGCGCGAGACCCACTCAGTGGGGAGGGCACGGGCGCCTGACCCGGGCAGCAGGGTATCTGTGCTGACAGTGCATTAGCAAAGTGATCACCAGACTATCAGTCCCCCCCACCCCCAGCCTTGCCAGGGGTATTACAGTGAAAAATGGCAGCTTAACCGCAGGGAAATTCTTCAGGGTGACAAAAATAAAAATAGCTCTAATTGAAGCTGATAGAAATTATACCCTTTAAGAGCACACGTCAGTGCACTGGCTGCAATGTAATGAACGCCGGAGCAGGGCTTCTGTCACAGGATCGCGGAAACACGATGACAGCCACGCCAAACAGCCTCGTGGGCGTCACGTCTGCTCCGGTCCCCGCGGTGCCGGGAGGTGACAAGGATGGGCTGGTGCCCCAGGGCCTGCAGATACAACCTCCGGCTCTCCTGCTCACCCCCCACCTGCAGGAAGATGTGGGGTGGGAAGGCGCCCCAGCCCTCGGCCACGTCACTGCCAGATAGTGTTGGTGCGCCCAAGTGACACTACTGGGACAGAGGTGTGGGAGCTGTAGCAAGCCAAGTTAGCGTCCTGCTTCCATCCTCCACGGAGGGGCCCCTTCCTAAGCAGGTTGCCAACCAGAAACTTCCACACTGAACTCGTTAACCCCGGAGGTCCCGGAGGCTTAGCAAGAACCCGTACTCGCGCACAGTGGGAAAGCGTCTCTCACCAGCCAAGAAGGTTTCAGTTCAGCATAGGAAAGAATAATAAATACAACGGCAATAAAATAATAATAAACACAGAGAGAGCATCTGCTCTACGCTCCGTGCTGTTTTAAGTACTTTCCACGTATTTTAATTCACTTAATCCTCGCGACAACCTGAGAGGTAGATGTGCTCATTATCATTATCATTATCCAGACGAGCAAACTTTCTGGAGGCCCAGAGAGGGCGCTAACCCACCTGGAGGGACAGTCGAGGCAGGGGCAGAGACAGGCACTGGACCGGGTCCCCTTTCAGCCTCACTCCAGGACGAGCCTAGGCCTGCGGGCACAGCAGGTGCGGCCCGCACTCAGAACCCAACACGGAATGCGCTGCTGCTGCCGTAGACTCCCTTATGGCTACACCTTACCCACCAAGATCGAGAGGCTCACCCCGACTTTCCCAAGCCCCTGTTGGAGCACAAAACTATACTGGGTATGCACGGGCAGGGGTCGGTGTGTGTGTGTGTGGAGAATGGCCCTGCCCTGCGCCAGGCACCCTCCTGGTGCTGGGGACTCTGTGAGCGAGACGGAAGGGGGCCTCTTGCTGCTGACACATCGGCTTGGAGGAAGAAGACGGCGACACATGCACTAGTCCCAGTGACAGGCAGCGAGCAAATTGTCAAAGAGAAAATCCAAACACTGTCTCTCGGCGGAAAGACGATTTGAGAAGCTTCCTGATCAGCAAAGGCATTTAAGCTTCATCTTTTAAAAGGAAGAATAAAGGAAAGGATTAGAAGGAATCTCTGGTTTTCTCTCTCCACATGCACAGACACACGTGAGCACACACACGCGTGTGCACACATGTACAAGGCATGTGCACGGGAGGCAGTGAGAAGACATGGGCTTCCGCGGCTCTCCACTGCTGTCCTCCATGACGAGAGCCAGAGCGAATGGCTGGCTGAGCCCACTGAGGGGAAAATGAGTGGGAGTGAAGGGTGGGCCGGCCTGGTGGGGGTGCCCATCTGCAGGGAAGCCGCGGGGGAGGGAGCAACGAGCTGGGGAGGCTGCGCGACCTCACAGGAGGACAGGACAGCTGGCATGGAAGAGACAGGCCCTCTTGGGGATGGCGCAGGTGGAACCCAGAAGCCACCTGGGAAGCCCACGTTGCGGCCACCAGCAAGCGACGGCCAGGAGGGGCTCCGTGAGGCCAGGGCCATCGCTGGTGGGAGGGGTGCGCCTCCAGGACAGGCTACAGGGACCCAGGAGGCTGTCCTGGGTTGGCCAGGCCACCTGGGGGCACAGCTGCCTAGCCACGCCCTCCAGCCCAGAGACAGCCGAGGCGACCAAGCTCTTGCTTGGGGTCACTTCATCCTGCAGCAGCTGGGTGCCGGGAACAATCTGGGGTGATTGCAGTCCGGATCACAAAGCTTCCCTGCTTCAGGCCCCGAGGACTTGCTGAACCCCTCTGAGCCCCAGCTGCCTCACCTGGAAACGCTAGCAGGGAAGTAGAGGCGGGAGCACCAGATGCCAAGGACTGCCTGGTCCGCGGGAGCTGCTGGGGGCAGCGGGGCTGGCTCTGTTTCTCCTTTCAGCAACCCCTCTGGCAATTACTTAAGGTCATTTGACTTATGTGCAGGCATGTTCAAACCCTACAAATCCCACCCTGCAGGCGTCTCCACACAGGCCTGTGAGGGGGGTGTCACATACCCGCCTTACTGCAAGAAGACAGCGGCGAGTGGGCTGCCTGGGCCCAGAGCCCCCATGCGCCCGAGGCGTCGTGCAGTGGTCCTGCCCAGCACTGCCAGCTGCCCTCAGAGCTTCCCCCCAGGGAAGGTGCTCAGGGAACACCTTTCCTTTGTACCACCCACTTTGTACAGAGGAGGTTCAGTACTTAAAGCAAACATCGCATCTCAGCAGGAGTGAAGCCACATACAGATGAACCGGCTTGGGGGCAGTTCTTTTCAGCCCTTGGAGGGGTGGGGGAGCAGAGGGCCAGGACTCCAGCAGGGAGGGAAAGCAGGAGGAGGACAGGAAGAGAGGAGGAGGGCTGAGGAGGGAGGGAGAGACAGAGGGAGGCAGGGGAGCTGTGCCTGGGAGGGAGACCCTTGTTGCAGGTCTTGATTCCGACAAAGCTGGTTTCTTTTGATGACTCCAGAAAAAACCACCTCCAGGGGCATCAGCCTGGAGCGAGGGGCCAGCGTGGCCAGGCTGGAGCGGCTCAGGGCTGACAGGACCTGGAGGCTTTGTTCGCTTTCTCCCCTCTTCCTCTCCTTGCAGAGATGAATGCATGCCCAGGGGCCTTTCCAGGGCCCCAAACCTCAGAGGTGGAAGAGAGTGGCCAGAGCTTCTCAAATTCCGGGATGCATCCCACAGGAGAGCAAGTTTTAAAAGGAAACGAACAGAGTGAAAAACGCGAGTGGGCGGCGAGCAGTGCAAACGCCGTCCCGTGAGCCTCAGCGTCATGTCACCTCAGACGGCAGAAGGACCGAGGCAAGGCGAGGGCCTAGAGGCCCCAGCTCTGCTTCCCAGTGCCCCCAGGGCGATGGGGTCTGGGCGGCGAGGGCAGACTCGGTGCACCCTGCTCTGGGTGACAGCCCCAGGGTCAGGTCCCCACCGGCACGCTCGTCCCACCTGGGGCCAGGCCAGTCGCCCTCCCGCTGGGGCGGTCCTGCTGGGAAGAGCAGGCCGGTCCCTGTGTGAGCCCCACAGGGGGCTGGGCCAGAGCACAGGGAAAGGCCCACGTCTCCACTTGTCCTGTGTCCCCAAGCCCTCGTGCATGTGCATGCAGGTGTCTGCATGTGCACACGCACCACACGTGTGTGCCCGCACCTGTGCCCAGATGCACGTGGCACCGGGGCACGTGTACACGCCTGGCTGCACAGTGTTCAGATCTGTGGGGCGCACACCGCCCTGTGGGCATGTGTGTGCGTGCGCGCGTGATGTGCGGGTGCGGAGTGTGATGTGCAGGTGTACGGGCCGGCCTTGGGCGTGTGTGCGTGTGCACAGGCGGCTGGGCGGCACTGCCGCCGCTCGGGAGCGCGCAGTTGGCTGTTGGCGCAGGGCAGCCGAGTCCATCCTGACTCACCGAGGACACGGGGTCCAGCTCCAAACCTGAGCCCCCGACCCCTCCCTGGGAACTCCCCTACTGCGCGCGCTGTGGAAACTGTCCTCACAGTCTGACGCTCCCGCTCGGGCTGCAAGCTCCGGAGCAAAGCCCTTGCCAATCTCCTGGCCCAGAGCCAGGCTTCGGAACACTTGTTGAATGAATAAGCAAGGGAAGAAACAAAAGTTCAAAAATCCAGCAGCCAGCCATAAACGCCGCTGAGTCACACACCGCAGGAAAAGGGCTAAGGGATGCTGCAAAGGCCCCGGTGACTGCCCAGTCTAGAGGCTAAGGCCAGAGACTTCAGAAGGACCCCCCCCACACACATGGCCTGGCCCATCACAGGAACACCTGGTTCCCCCACCCACCCAGGGCCCCGTCCTGGCTCTGCCCTCTTGGAGAGCCTCTGGCCAGGGGGTGAACAGCTGGGGCTCCTTAGGGGACTCCTGGGAGTCCCCGAAGGTCCACACAGAGGTTCAGTGGCTATGGGGGTGCCACTCCTGCTCCAGCAGCTGTCCTGGAACGAGGGGACACACGGGCCTCGGCTGTGGAGGGATGCTCCTGGACCGAGCTGGCCTAAGAAGCCCACTGCTAGATTTCACACTGCCATTCTTTCAGACCCCTTGGGGGCCGATGGAGATTAAAGGGTCCCTTGGCACTAAAGTTTGCTGGAGGGTTGAAGCGGGGTGGGGTGCTGGGACGTGGTACCCAGGTCACAGACGTAAGGTGCCACAGGAGGAAGCCCGGGGCCTCGAGGACCATGGGGAGCTCGGGGACAGAGCCCCAGCGGGGTCCCCCGTGGGTGTGTGTTCCTGTGGCCGCAGAGCAGGGTGGCACTGAGCAAGCCTCCTGCCTCGGAGCGTGGAGGGCAGGGCAGGCAAGCCCCAATTACAGAAGGGCCACAGCTCCGGAGGAAGGCGGCCTGCCAGGCCCTCAGCTGGGGAGGGCGGGCTCCGCTCTGGGCGCGGTCCCGTCCCAGGCGACCTCACCCCTACCCTCAGAAACAGCTGTCTGCCCCTTCCGGAGCTCGGTGGACACAGCCAGCCCCAACCTCCCGCAGCTCCAGGCCGCCAGCCTGCCAAGGTACCAGCGAGCTGGCTCCTTGCTAATTACTCATGTTTGCTGGATCAAAGGCTGCGTTTATTAAAAAGCGGATTGAACTTGCCTGCTGCCTCCCTCGGAAACAATACTAAGACAGTAGAGCCCTCTGTCTCCAGCTCCGGCTCTCCTCCCGCCCCAGCCCTGCAGCGCTAACCCACAGATGCCACCCGGGGGCTGGCAGTGGGCCCACAGCCTCGGAGGGCTGGTTAGCAGCTGGCAGCAGGCCAGGTGCTGGGCACTTGGCTCCCCTGCACCTAGGGGTGGTGTGGGGAGGTCCCGCAGCCTCCTCCATCAGGGCCACCCTACTCTGAGGGCCCCCAGGGGCCAACGTGCCACCCTGCACCAAACTCACTCTGCTGCCATGTAGGGTGAGGAAGGTCTGCAGGGGAGGGAGGCTGAGAAGGGAAGAACTCAGCGGGCCAGAGCCATGCAGCCCCACAGGAGGACACTGCAGCGATCGGCCAGGACAGGCCTTCCAGAGAGGCCTGGGGTGGCCGAAGAGGGTGCCAGCAGCCCCAGGCGGCCCTTCCCGGATTTAGGTCCTTCCCAAAGTGTGGGCAATGGTGCCTCCCCCGTCCAGACAGAGCCCAGTATGTGGGTGCAGAGATCTGGGGAGCAGGCAGCAGCGTGGTTGGCGTTGCCAAGCCTCTGGAAAGCTAGGGGAGTGGGGGCGGGGCCGCTGTACTTGGGGAAGAGGCAGGAAGAGTCTCGGCCCTGCAGGAGGGCTGGCCTGGGGGTCATCGCCAGCACCCAGTCTCCCCCGGCCCAGCGTCCCTGGCAGCTGCCCAGGAGGGCCACATCATCACAGTTCAAACATACCCGGTGCGGCGGAAGGGGCCCTGCCGAAGTGACCACAGCGTACGCCAGCCGGCGCGTGGGGCCTGTCCTCGGCTCTCTGGGCGGGCCTGGGCCAACCGGTGAGAAGGCCTCGGGGGGCACAAGGGTGTCCCTGGAGTGGGGTGCACCAGGGACAGGAGTGCCAGCCCAGGGTCCCCAGCTCCCCTTCCTGGGCCTGCCCTGCAGATTCTGAACCCACGGCTGTGTCCGTGCTGGCCGTCTGTCTGTCCATATCCATCGCCCCCACTCCCCTTCCCTGGTTGGACCCTGACAGGTAAAGGGGTTTATAGACGGGCACCCCGGCTGCCAGGATGTAAAGAGGACTCGAACTGAAAATCGATAGCTAGCGGAGAGGGTGACTAGCAGTTTCGAGAGGCTGCCGGCGCCTTTGAGAGCCAAGGAGCAGGCTGAGTCTCCTGAAGAGTGAAGACGGGAGCTCAGTGGGCAGTGACCCAGAACTTGTTGGAAATGCAGACTCCTAGGCCAGGCTGGCCCTGGGGCACCAGAACCTGCACTTCTGTGCATATGGGGGGTGGTAGGGGCTGAAGGGGTGTTGTCACCAGTCTCAGGCCTGGTGCAGACACCTGCAGAGTGTGAGCTGAGAAGGGAAGGGAAGGTGGGGGAGGGGAGTTTTGGAGGCTGGGGGTGCCAGCACGGGCCTGGCCCCGGAACCCCCAGGCCGTGGCAATGAGGAGTGACCTTTGGATTGAAGAGACTGAGCATGCAGAAAGGGGGTTCAAAGAGAAGCAGCAATGGGGGAGCAGAATCAGGAGTCCCCACTAGACATGCTAGAACTAAACGTTAGGGGGAGACATTGGCCTTCCCCTCCCCCGACAGGTTAGGAAGGGGGAGGAGGAAACATGTTCAGAATCAGAACATACCGGAGGTGCTGGTTTCTCCCCACCAGCTCCCTGCCTGGAGAAGCAGAGGATGGAGAAGTGGGGTGCAAGACCAGGCAGCTAGGAGAGGTGCCTTTAACCCTACTGATCACGAGCTCCAGCTGAGGAGTCCAAGGGAGCTGCTGTGTGACCTTGGGGGGGGGTCACTTCCGGCAGGCCACAGAGGCCTCCCCCCAAGCAGCATAAAGCACTGGAGCAGGCGCTCCCTTTCCTTGGCCTCCTGATCAAGACCAGCGGCATGGCAGCCACACCCAGTGGTCTATTAGCCCAGCAGGAGGGGCACACCAGGGCAAGCACGCGCAGCAGCCCCCGCCTTGCACCCGGCAGCAGGACGCACTTTTCCACCTCTAGGCAGGAGTCATGTTTGGTACCTGCCCACAGCCAGATGTGGCTTAGAGTACGGCCCCCCAACTGTCCAATTGGTTGCCCCTGGAGCTCCAGACACTCCGAGTCGGAACTGAAGACCTGAGATGCCCCGGTGCTGCCAAACCCGTCCTGCACCTCGAGGCTCCAACTCAAGGCAGGAAGCAGTGGGGCACAGAACTGCCAAAAAGGTGATTCAAGTGTGCACACCCCTTTCATCCACATGTCCCAAGACCTGGTAGGCAGGCTCATTAAATGTCTCAGGCATCCAGCTGGGAAGGAGGTGTGTCTGGAGACCGCCCGTCAGAAGTACCCCCAGCTTCAAGATGAGAAGCCTTGGCTCAGAGAGGTAAAGTGCCTCACCCAGGGTCACACAGCAGGATGTGAACCTGAGCTCTTACTCCAGCTTGGTGGGCTGGATGAATTCCTGCGCTATGCCAGGTTGGGAAGCGTGAGTCATGACCGGCTTCCATGTGTCCTGGGCTATGAAACACAGTAAAAGAACCCCAGTTTCCTGCACCTCCTCAGACTCCCCACTGGCCTGGCCAGCCCCCAGAATTCTGCTTCAGCCACAGGGGCTCACATGGGCGGCCCTGCTGGCCAGCCCCCCGACGCTGGAGGGCCACAGTATCCCTAGGCTGTGGATATGGAGTGCCTTCCGGCCACATGGGCTCTGCCCTCAGCACCCACAGGCAGGCAAGAGCAGACTCAGGGTGTCAGCAGGCCTGCTGCGCTGAGAACAATTCCACTTCTGGGCCTTTTCTGGCTTCTGGAGGCGCCTCCTTCCTTTCTTGGGGAGCGGCGCCTTCCTGTCATTGCTCCACCGCCCACATCTGTCACCTACATGTCCGACCTCCCCTTCTGTCACTCCCACCTCTGATAAGCCAGGATCACCGCCCACCTCAAGGCCCTCGACTCAATCACAACTGCAAAGTCCCTTTTGCCAGGAAAGGTCACATCTGCACAGGTTGCGGATTAGGACCTGGATGTTCTTGGGGACCACTCTCAGCCCATCACCACTGCTGATATTTCCATTCCTCCCGAGTGCGTGTGGACCACAAAAACCCACCAAGGAAGCTAGGAGCACCAGCAGGGTGGGAGGAAGGCAGGAGCACGGCCTGCGACAGCTAAAGGGGCCCGAGGTCCAGGATGGGGGTGGGGCTCCATAAAGCCCCTGGGAGACAGCAGTCTTCCACCTGCCTCCCTCCAGCCCCCCAGGTCACAGATGCAGAATGGGGGTGGGGGTAGAGGGCAGTCTGCTTGGCCTGGGGGGATGTTCCTGCCCCGGGTTCCCCCTTCTCTCCCACTCCCCTGCCCTTCCTGCAGGCAGTCCCGAGTTACTGTTTTAATGAGTTCCTTGCCCTCTAATTAGCAGGTGCGGCTTTGAAAGGAAGCGCCTGGTGTTTACCTAGCACGGGGCCTTTAATAACCAGACCCAGGAATCGCGGCTGGCTCCCCCTAATCCCCATCTGAAAGGCAGCACTTAATGAGCCTAGGCACCAGCCAACCTGCTCCTGCCCTCTCCCAGGCGCCCCACAGGCCCCAGAGGCTCGTTACCAGGCCAGCCTCAGCCCTGCCCAGAGACGCCCAGCAGCCTGGCCAAGCCCAAGCTGGGGGCCAGCGTGCCCCCAGGGCGGCGTCCTGCAGGCCACTATGTGTGGGGGAGACCTGGCTAGCCTCTACCAGCGCCTGTGCGTCCAGGGTTTTCCCAGCCCAGGGCTGTGCCCCAAGCAGACCAGAGGGCCCACGGGGTCTGAAAGCACAGGCACCACCTGCTGGGTTAATTTCAACATCCCTGGGAGGCAGACAAAGTGAACCCCACTTTGCAGATGAGAAAACCAGGTGCCAAACAGCTGAGGCTTCTGCTGGTGCAGAGGCAGTTCTGGGCTCCACACCTGGTAGGCCTGGTTTTGGAAGTGCCCCTCCACACAGCCCACAGAGCAGGACAGTGGCACTCAAGGCTAAAACAGCGCTGCCCACCGAGGGTCCAGGCAAAGGGCACAGAGGCCTGCTCGGCCCAGGAAGGCCTCCAGCCACCTCCTGCAGGCGGGGCTGTTCCCCACCTCGAGGAGGGGTGGGTGGGTGTCAGGGGAGGTCTGGAGAGGCTATTCTGTCTCTCCCTACCCCATGAATTTCGGTTGCCCCAGGGGAGCTGGGACCCCGGAAGGAGCAGCCAGTGGCAAGGCACAGGATGTGTGTGTGTGGAGGGGGGCTGTTTGTCAATCACGGGGCGGGGCAGAGCCTGAGAGGACCCCAGAACAGGCCCAATGTCTCTCTCCTATTCCCTCCCCAGTGCATACTCCATAGAGCCAGAAAGGGGTCGGCACTCTAAGAAGGAATATTCTGGAACATGAGTTTTTTCAAAAATATGTTTTCTTTTAAATAAAAGCATCTGCTTCTAGGTTGCTGGAGGAAGGCAGAGGCGCCTCCCACCTCCCACCCCATTTTGTGCTGCAGTTAAACCAGCCCCCCTCGCTTCTGAAGAGCCCGCCAGTCTGCCGGGGAGCTTGAAAGGCATTTGGAGCATTTAGGCGGGAGAGAAAAGACCTCCGCTGGCTTCCTTTGTTGGGAAAGGTCCTCCCCTCCGGCCCCCGCTGGGCCTTTATCGGTCTCAGCCGCTCTTCCTGGAGCCGCAGACACCTCCAGAAGGGGCGGTGGAAGTGGGCCCTCGGGCTGGCCGCCCATCCGTCCCCTGTCCCTCCCGGGACCCGAGCCCGGCCGGCCCCAGGTGCTCTGCTGTCCCAGGCCCGGGCCTGGCAGGAGCAGCTACCTGGCCTAAGGTGGGCACGGGCAGAGGCACGGGCAGACGGCGGCATCTATTGAGCTCTGCCTGCAGGAGGCACCATGAGGCGAAGGGCAAAATGCTGAGGTTCTGAGGGCCCTCAGGGGCAGGGACCTGGGCAGGCACTGGGGGAGTGGGTGGGGCACAGCGAGGGATGCTCAGCCCCTCCTCTCCAGGAACTGCTTTCAGGCCGGAGAGATGGCAAGTTGTCACCTTGAGAACTGCCTTTCTTCTCAGGGCCTTACCGTCGTGTCCCTGGCAGAGAAAAGGTGCGGTTGAGCCAGTCACCTCAACAGCCCATCGGGCGATACAAACAACACAAACAAAACATGTTTGCCACCCACTACTCTTCCAGAACCTTCCAAGGGTGTCTCCTTCCCTCGGAATCTTGGGGCGGTGGTCCTTGTGACAACCTGCACCGAGGGGGAGCATTTGGTAGATGCGAGGACACAGGGTGATCAAGGACAGGGGCTGGGTGGGGAAGGCGACATGCTTCTGTGGGACGTGTGTGTGTGCGTGTGCGTGTGTGTGTGTGTGTCTGTCTCCCAGGCACACTGCCTTGACAGAACACAAGCCACACTAGGGAGCCAGCATGCGATGAACCCACCTGCTACCAGGTGTGAGCTGGGAGCCCTACTTTGGGGCTGGGGGCCCCAGCCCAGTGAAGCTGGCTCTGCTGGTGCCTCCTGGAGCAGACCCTCCCCCCACCCATTCCCCACCAGCCCTCACCCAGAGCCCAGGGTGGAGATTTGTAAGCACAGCAACACTCCTTGTTGTTTTCTCCTGCTGAGTCTGGGGTGGTTGGTCCCACTGCAGCAGATGACAGGGAGAAACGTTTCCAGGCAGGGATTGGTGGGACACCCCCCCCAAGTACTTAGCAAGTACCTGGCATCCACAAACACTTCTGAGGGCTGGCTTGAAACAGGAGCCCAAACTTAAGTCAGTAAAACTGCTGGGCGCCAGGCACTGCTCTAAGCATGCAACTCACTACCCCCAAGGACGTTTATGCTCACTCTACAGATAAGGAAATCCAGGACGCCTGGAGAGGTTAAGTAACTAGCCTGAAGTCCCACAGCCAGGAGGTGGTGGAACTGAGATGCCAAGGCCCCAGAGGCCCGCCCTTCACCCTCAGGCCTCACTGCCCCTACCCAGCGCCTGTGATGGTCTCACAGCCAGAGAGCCAAAAGGCCCAATTTCCAAATACATTATTTCTACTGAAAGGATGCTGCTAGTGCCAACTCCCAGGGCATTTTTTTCCTGTCCCTCTAAAATCCTTCATGTAAACGTTTTTTAAATCAATATTCAAATATCCTTTGTCCAATCACAGGACCAAGTTTTTGGTATAAAAACCACGATCAGGAGAGAGTTAAAGCTTGGAGCGCCCACCACCCCCTGGTGGGGTGTAAATACAGCCTTCAGTCAGGCAACCACTAGCCTGCTTTTTATCTCTCTGGATTGATCTATTCTGGACATAGAAACAGAATCATTAACATGTGGCTTCTGTGCCTGGATTCAAGCTTTCAAGGCTTATCCACATTGTAGCATGAATCCGTACTCTGCCCCTTTTCTTGACCAAATAATATTCCACTGTGGTGGCACAGGCCATGTTTGGTTTACCTATCAGTTGAGTATTTGGATTGTTTCCACTATTGTGAATAGCACTCCCCAGAACATGTGTATACAGGTTTTTGTGTGACTACTTATTTTCAATCCTCTTGGGTTGCTACCTAGGTCAGTGACTCAATGTTAAACTGTTTTAGGAACCACTAAACGCTTCCACGGCACCATTTCCACAGTGGTGTACAGAAGTTCTGATTTCCCCACATCTTCCCCATTGTTGGGGAGAAAGGATGGCCTGAGCAAACTCCACAGATAGGTTTTTACGGGTCCCACCCCCACCTCAGACAAGAGAGATCCAAGACACCTAAGACTACAAATCCCATAATGCCACTGACGTCATTTTAGAGTCGATGGATTTGAGAGCGGAGCGGGGTCCTTGGGTTCACTATGGGAAAGGTTTCACCAGAACTCCCTTCGGCGGCACGTGACAAGTTTCTCCATGAGACAGAGACTCACTTATACTTAAAGAACAGGGTTACTAGGGCAAGGAAGTAAAGGGCACTTGTGCAGAGATAAGTGGACAGGAAGAGCTGCCCCTTTGAGGGGAGCAGGTTTGCTAAGAGAGGCCTGCATGGTGCAGGTCACAGGCAGACAGGCGGGCAGCTGCCCTGCAGAGGGACAGAGTCGGTAAAGGAAAGCACCTGCATAGGCACAGGAGGGCAGAGAAATGGCTATTCCGCATTCTTGCATGGATGGCACTGATAAAGCCTTCTTTCAGTTGGGAGGGGCTCATCTCCAGGAGGATGGCTGTCTGTTTACTGGCTAAGTAGAATTAGAAAAGAGATCAGAGAGTCTACAATGGGCTCAATCTCCATATCTTTACCCCTAGACTGCAGTCTAGCTCCTACCTATGCTTTGTAACTTAGGAGTTGGCACTTAGGGATTGTGCTCATGGTTATGTTGATTTCTTCTACCCCCACTTTCTTGTGTGGGTCTAGTTCTAATCTTATTTTGCATTATATCTCCTCCATCACCATCATCACCGAAGGGAGGATGCTGGGAACTGAGGGTGGAGTTAAGCAGCCATGTTTGGTATCTAACCAGATATGTGGGCTTTGGGGGGTCTCTTGACCGTTTGCTGGGTTTTGGTGTGCCATTGGGATTCTAGCTCAGCGGAACTGGTAGGATGCATTCATCAATTTATTCTTTCTTCTATTTCCTTAAGTTGTTTTTTATTTCCCCTTCTTTTGTAAATAAACCCTTTATTAATTTTATTGTGCGTGCCTGCAATTGAGTCTTATTATAAAATGTCCCTTTTAAGCTCACGGGTGAGGACCCACAGTCAGGCACCCCCCTGTAACACCAACACTTGTTATTGTCTTCCTTTTTGATTCTAGCCACCCTAGTGGGGGTGAAGTGGTGTCTCAGTGGGCACATGGGCAGTTCACAGAAAGTGCTCCTGGATTCAGGACAGAGTTGGGGTCAAGACCTTACTGGACTTGGAAGCTGTGTAGCCTCTGGCCAGTGGACCAACCTCTCTGTGCCAGCTGACCTCATAATGCAAGTGCGTGACAACCATGTGCAGGGGCACATGGCCTGTTCATGGTCAGCTGGTCCAGGCCTCTGTCACCGGTTCAGCCTGGTAGGAAGTGGGAGGCTGGGCACGGTGGGTGGCTCTGGCGTGCCTGCAGTTTCCACCCACAAGGCTTTCAGAGTGAGGCCACCCATTGTAGGCCACACCTCACCCTTCTCTTCTCTGCCAGTCGTGGGCTCTCCTCCCAGCCGTCACCCTTCCCCCCAGGATCCCCCGCCTCGGGAAACATCTCCCTTCTCTCAGAATTCAGTTCACTTGACAGCCTCCTCAGAATCTAACTTCAAGCTCAGTGCCCCTTGACCTCTAACCTTTCACCCATCCTAAGGGTGGCAGAAGTGGGCAGGGCATGGAATCCCACCACCCATGGGCCCCTCCAGCCATGGTTCCAGGTTCCAGAAAGGTGAGCCTTTGAACTGAACATGTCTCCCAGTTTCCTCCTCCCACTCAGGCAGCACAAAACCTGCTTGTGGGACCATGGGCCCCATTTTGGGCCGGACCTTGTGGCCCTCAGCCTTTCAGGCCTACCTGAAACTGGCTGTCAGGCCATCCTCCAGGTGCCGCCTCCAGGGAGAGCCACAAATGGCCGGTCAGAAGCCCCAGACAAGGCTGCCTGTGTGTCCCGCTCACAGCTATTTCGGGCAGCTGGAGAGGGTGAGCCAAGCGAGTACTCTCACCTCAGACCAGACCCGGTCCAGTCCCTGTGGGTCCCTTCCCAGCCGTGACCAACACCCCCCCCAACCCGCCCGGCATCTGAGCCCCGTGTCCTCAAACATAAAGTGGAGACCACAGTGCTGCCCTCGCGGGGCCCCGAGGGGCTGGGAGCCAGGTCCCTGGAGCACCACTGCTCGGGCCGGGACAGCAGACCCCATAAATGTGAGTGGTTGGCCCCGCTGCAGTATAAACAACACTGGTCATGTCATGTGCCAGGTTCCCCAAGTTCCCGTCTAATTAGGTTTCTGGATTTATTTTTCTTTGCAATAGGGTTTGCAAGTGCAAACAGTGCAGCCAGCTATGGTGTTTCCAGAAGGCTCCAGAGTTCTGGCCACTCTGGGTGGGCTGCTGCCCCGACCCTGAGCCCTGGCTTTGAGGTGCCGACCCCTCAGATGCTATCAGACCCGAACTGGCCGCCAGGGATGGCAGAGGATGCGCTGTTTCCTGGAGTGTGTGCCACGTGATTCGCGCTGGCCCCCGCGGCCTGCGGTGTGGCACTTGGAACAGACACTGTGCCAGGGAGGCTCCGCCTAACCCGCCCAGCCTGGCCCATCCGACCTGCAAGCTGCTGGGTGCAGAGGCCCAGAGTCTGCCCATGCAAGCCCAATGCCAGCCCTGAGCAGCAGTCACCCGAGGCTGCCCCACAGGGAGGGGCTGCGGTCTGGCTCAGTGGGGGCACCGCCCGGGCGAGAGTCTGCTTCTGGGTTTGGCTTTGCCTAGGTGGCTCGGGGACCTTGGGCACGTCCCTCGCCATGGGGGGGCCTCAGCATCTTCATGTGTAAAATGGGGCTGCTGGGCTCGACCTCATTCTGTCAAGTGCAGGCACTAGGCGTCTTCCTCCCTCTCTTTGCAAATAAGAACTATCTGAAACAGATGAGAGAATAGCTTAGGCATGAGGGTAAGTGGAGCTAATCTCTCCACTGCTCCTCCCTTTCCTCCCTGTCTGTGGCCCCTCTGCTGATTTCATCATTATTTTCAGGGCCCACTGGTATCCCATAAAGACAACACCTGAGCCCCTCGAGCATTCTTCTTTCAGGCTACAGATCTTGTTGAGCACCTACTATGTGCCAGGAGACATTCTATGAGCTGGGACATATGCAATATACAGGGGTAAGTGGATAGAAGGGAAAGGCCACATCGAGATAAAAGGGATGGTGTGCATTATTTCTGAGAGGTCATTTGAGAAGACTCCTGCCGGAAGTGAGGAAAGGGCTCTGCATGGGTTCTTGGCAGGAGCAAGAAGCCCATGAGGCTGATGCAGCCACGGAGGGTGGGAAGAAAGGCAGTAGAGATCGAAGGGATCAGATCCCCTTGGCAGGCTAAGCACTGGCTTGAGCAAAGGCTGGAGAGAGGGGAGAGAGGCAGCCACAAGCCAAGGAATGCCAGAAGCCATGCGGGCTGGGAAAGGCAGGAAGAACCCTTCCCTAGGGCGGCAGAGGGAACACGGCCTGACACGGGCCCCACTTTCCAATCCTAAGCCTCCAGAGACATAAGCCAACCCCTTTGTGTTGTGTGAGCCCCCCAAACATGGCTGTCTGAAGAAGGACTTTGGCTCGACTTGTTGTGAGACGAGGTCCACTTGGGCTCTGAGCTCAGGCCCGGGCTGGACAGACCCATGTCTTCCAGAGTCTGGCACGTCACGCTGCCGGCCTACCCCTGACTCCGTAAGTTCTCGAATGTGAGAGGAGTGAATTGAGCATCGCTACAGCGCCTCGCCTGCAAGGAAGTTAACGGCTCAGCGTTCTGGGTGAGAAAAAGAGAAACCACTCGCAGCCCATGGTCACCCACGAGCCCTGGGGTGACACACGTCTGCCAAGCCACCCACGACTGAGCGCCCGCTCCCTCCAGGGGAGGACAGCCCGGAATGGCAGCAAAACAGATCCGCCGGCCCTGACTGTTCTCCCTGTTGCTTTATTTAAAGTTTCCCAGACAGCTTCCCTCCTCAGAGAAGCAGGAGCCTGTAATTAGCCAGCTGCGAACCTATAATTTTTTTTTTAAAGGAACACAGTCCTGGAGGATGAGTCAGCTGGGAGGTCAGCCTCACGCTTCTGCCAGTCCCAGCCCAGGGGCCAGCGCCGTTGAGGCCCGGATCGAAGGAAGGCGGCCCGTGGACATGGCGGCACTCACGACACACCGAGGCAGGTGTGTTCACGACCCCGCTTCAGTTCAATGCTGTGCATGCAACTTGGGAAAAGGTCTCCAAGGAAGGTACAGAAAGAAGAAACCCCAGTAACTGGAGCTAACTGGGCATAGGGCAGGCTTCACAGATGCCTCCGGGACAAGTCTCTGAGCGATCACGGAAGTCTAGAGAAAGTGGGAATAATAGAGGGGCTAGCGCTCCAGCCCCTGCGGCCCATGTGTGCTGGGGAGCCGCGTACCCATTGTGAAATGCTGGTGCTAATGCTGCCCGAGACCTCGCACGTAACCACAAAGCTCACCAGGTTATGGCCGGGAGTCCTCCCTAGGTGAGCTCATCGCCCCGACTCGCCAGGGCACCCTAGCACGTCAGACCCAGGGAGGGAGGAACACCCCGCAGCCCGGCTGCCGCCTGGACGCAGGACGCAGTCCAGCAGCTGCTCCCACCTGCTGCTGCCGGGCTGGCCACACTGCTGCAGGCATGCTCTGACTTGATCTGGAAGCTTCTGGAAGGATTCCTGGGCACTGTTCCACCTCGCTCTGGCACTGATGGAAGCCTTGAGTCACGAGCCCACCTTTCTGGCACTCCCTTGCACGTTTCCAACACTGTGAGTGGACAGCTGGGATTTTAACGGGCTCCGAGACCCTGCCTGCTCCCGAGTTTGTGTCTAGATGCTCAGAGGTCAGAGGGAAGGAGGGAGAGGCATCTCCCGAGAACCCGCCGTGTGCCCGGCTACAGTGGCACCTCCGATGCGCGTCCCTGCCCCGCTTTATGAGCTACAGAGAGCCTGGTCTTTCCCGATGAGGACACGGCCCGGCAGGAGGGCGGAGCCATTGAGAGTGCGGGGACCTCTGGCCTGCTGGGCCCTCAGGAGCACTGCGCAGATCATGGGCTGCTCAAGCGGCAGTGCTTAAGGGGTTTGCGGCGTTGCTGGACCATCTCAGAGGCGAGGATGTGAAGGCCCAAGGGCTAAATGACAGTGCAACATCACAGGCTGAGCCTATGGCCATGGCACCCCAAGAACAGACAGTCCTAGAAGTGCCCTCCATGACTCCTGGCACGGGCTGGGGGGGAGGACCGGAGAGGAGGGAGGAGCTGGGGAGCTACGTCTTCACTGGTGGTTTGCTACAGAGCCAAGGGGAACAGGCAGGGCCACAAGCCCCTGCAGGCCCTGAGCCTCGGAATGCCTCGAGTACTGGCCAGCCAGCAGTCACCTGCCATTCTCGCAGGAGGGCCTGCAGCCCCGCTGCCCGGCCCCCATCCCCGCGCATCTCCCAAGCATAATATCTGCAGCACGCAGTAGGTGCTCATAAATGCTCGTGGCTGAACCAATACAGCACAATGGACAGAGAGGCCTTTCCACACAGGCAGGGGATCAATGGCCTCCGCTTAGGCCCTGGGATAGATGGAAAGCCCAGGTGGGCAGGGGCCTTCGCGCCCCCAGAGGGCCTGCTGAATGCAGACTTCCCGCCAGAAGCCTTCCCGGCAGGTTTCACGTCTGAGGCTCCCACGCGACCACTGTTGACTCAGGGGCAGCTAATCTACTCCTCAGGCTCTGCGAAGCCTGCCCCCACGCTGCTGGGTCGCAGCCAAGCTGTATAGGCTACCTGGGCAGGACAGGGAGTCACACCTGCCAGCTTCAGCTTGGCACACCCCGCATTCCTGGTGACAGAGTGGGTGGGTGCCACTGCCTGGCGCCCCAGATGCCGGGAAAGAAGCCACCGTGCAACTTTGGACGGCGCCATGTAAAAAGCCCACTGGCCCAGACGGCGACTCGGGACAGCAGGAGGCCCAGTCTCTCAATCTGCCACCGAGAGCACTGCTCATTGTGGCCCCTGGGAGGACACTCGCACTGACCGACCACTGCCCCCTGCTGGCCGTGTGTCCCTTCACCTCTGTGAGCAGCCACCTTACTGTCAGGAACCAGGACCCCAACAAAATGAGGTTGCAAATGGTGGAATGCTCATCAGCCAGGAGAGAGAAGTGCCTGGGCCAGGGCAGGGAATCCCGAAGCTGCTTGTCCAAAACTGGCCACAGACCACGTGCTGCCATGGAACCCTGAAGGGGCCCCATGTGAGTGGACACCCCGGGTTTGGAAGAACTGCTTAACAGAAAGAATGTCTCCCTAAGAGTTCGGCCTGGATCACACGCTGAGATGCAAATATTTTGGCTGTGTGGGTTAAAGCAGACGTGTTAATCTCACCTGTTCACCTGTCAACCTGCTACAGGATAGTGAGATTCAGTGTGGCTGGCCCGGCCCTTCTGCCGGGGGGCAGAGTTGCTCTGGAATAACCTGGCTGCTACGGGGCTTCTGGGGAATCCTTGCCCCCTGGAACCAGCAGCCGGAGCAGCGGCCTGGGGTGCACTCTCTGGCCTGGCTGGCACCCCTACCTCCCACCACAGCCCCTGCACCTGCCCCAGCCTGAGACGCATCCCCCAAGGTCCACACGGCTGGCTGTGTCCATCTATCTCCCCGGGCTTCACTCCAACAGCCTCCTGGCAGGACCTCCTCACCCCCCCCCCACTTAACACTGCAGCTCTGAGTGGACACGAAGTTAGCCCTCCCCTGGGTGGGCTCCTGCCCTTGGTCCTCTCCACTCAGGGTTGCCAGAGGTAGCCAATCAAAACGCAGGCCGCCCAGTGGCCTTGAGATCCTCAGCAACACTCACAGGGGCTCCGGCTCCAGCCACTCTTGCCCCCGTGCAGTAGTTCCCTCGAGCACCGCCTGTGCCCAGTGGCTATCTGTCAAACGAGGGGACCGGCGTTTTCTCTGGGGAGGCAGCAGCTGATCGTAGCCCTGACCCTACCCATGCCCAGACATAGTGGGGCAAACTCCACTCTCCTAGCAAGTCTGAGCATCCAGACATTGTCCAATCGCAAAACACACGGGACGGGTGCGGGGGGGCTGTTGAGCCGAGGCCGTGAGACACTCGGGGGCCAGGGTCCTGCCCTCGCTCCCGGGCACCTGGGCGCTTCTGAGCCAGTCACAGAGCCAAGCCTCCGCAGTGCCGGGGCAGGCGGGGCAGCTTTCCTGAGCTACCGTGAAGAGCTGTGACCTGCCGTCCCATGAAACCGCCAGTGTCCCAGCCCCGGGTACGTCAGCGGCAGTGAGGGCCTGTGGCTGCCTGCAGCGGGGGCGAGAGAAGAGAGGCAGAAGCCTGGGCTGGGAGGCAGGCAGCAGGCTCTGCCTCTCCTACCAGATGCCCCAAGCGATACGGAGAGAGGCCATACAGGCGCCTGCAGGAATCTCTCTCTAGAGATAAGACTCCGATAGCACAGCAGAAGGCGAGCGGGCAGTCGGGTCTGTGACGGCGCAGAGGCGTGCAGGCTGCGGGGCTCAGGGAGGGGGTGGGGGGAGCCCATGTATGTGTGTGTGTGTGTGTGCGCCTGTGCACTCATGCATGTGTGCCTGGGACCTCGGGGACACTGGGGCAACCCAGCTGGTGGTCCCCCAGGCCTGCATGTCACCAGGCCCAGCCTGCCTGTGCTCCCGTCGGTCCTCCGGCCTGAGCTGGGCCAGGGGACCTGCGCCATGTGGGCATCACCTCCACTTCCTCCCACGAGTTGCAAGCTTAAAGAATGGACACCCAGAGTCATTAAAGAACTTTCCAAAGGTCCCTGGGAGGCAGCAGCACTGAGTCCCCTAACTTTGGCAAGATCTTTGCTGGGAGCCTCGGGGTGGGGGCTGCTGCGGCGGCCTAGCTGGCAGAGTGACTTCATTTCTCCTCCCCGCCTTCCGTCCCACCCGCCTCGCTCACTGAGGCGCCACCAGGAGGGGGAAGCGGGAGACGAGGAGACCTGCTGTGAGCCAGTCTTCACGCACACACTCACACAGCAGGGCTAGGACCAGTGCACTATCGACACACCCCAGGACAAGCTCACATCTCTGGGGCTCTGGTGTCCCGAGCCCCAGGAGAGCAGCTGTGGGGTCCGGCAGGCCCGGGGTAGACACTGTCAGCTCAGTCCTGGCTGCAGGCGGCAGAGGCCAGACCTAGCAGCAGCCCAGCAGCTCCTACAGGCCTTCCCACAGCTGTCCAGCCGCCCAGGCCTCAGTGCCGGCCCGAGTAGGCCCAGAGCCCTGCCTCAGGTGGCAGCCTCGCTGCCCACCCACCCCTGGCCTGCTCCAGCTCTCCCGGGGTGACCGATGGGGCAGGAAACCCTCTCATGGCAAAGGGCGGGGGACAGGAAGGGGAGCTGGGTCAGGGGTGGAATTATTCCCCTTGGCTTCTCCAGAGCTGACATGAAAGGGGCTTTGTCCACGACAGAGTGGAGGCCAAAATGGCCTGGCCCTGGCCCAACCAGCAGGCCATTCCAGGATGTCCACCAGGGTGGTCTTTGGCAGGGGGACCCCCAACCCAGAGCCACATGGGATGAGAGGCGGTACATGGCAGTGGGGGATCTGCTGAGGGGTGGCTGGGTGGTGAGGGGCCAGGCCTCCGCCCCAACCCTACAGGCAGCCCTAAAGATCGTCCTCGGGATAAGCTGCTGCTGTGGGGCCGCTCCCTGGAAGGCGGGGCACAGCCAGGGACACACGGGGGGCCTTGCGCCCAGAATGGCTCCTGAATGCCAGGCGTGGTCTCCTGGACAGCAGACTGTGGCCACCCACGCCGCTCTCCTGACAAGGTCCCCTGGGAATCCCGGGGCTTCCTGCCTGTTCGGGGTGGCATCCCCTTCCCTACAGGGCTGGTGCCAGGGACCCACATCCCCCACTGGCCCCACACTCCCTCATCACTTCGTCTCCTGCCCAGTGGTCCAGCCCGGCTAGGCCTGGACAAGGGGAGCAGGGTCTCAGCTTCCCCCTGCTGAGGCCAGCTTCAGTGGGGACGGACAAGACACGGCCCCCGTGGCTGGCTGAGCTGTGTGCGGACGCGCGACCCCCGGGCCCGTGGCTGACTGTATCCGAAACGGGTCTCTGCAGGCGGGATCGCGTCCACCCGAACTCACGGTATCGGGTGACGGGGCCCTAAATTCAGTGACAGCATCGTTATAGGAAAAGTAGAGGGAGATCTGGGGACACGGAGAGACAGAGGGAAAGGCACGGGGCACTGCGGGGCAGACGGCAGGGAGGCGGCCACCAGCCAAGGACTCCTGGGCCCGGAGCCGGAGGGTCAGCCAGAGGGAGTGGCCGGTGATGCCCGATGTCACATGGCCGGACTCTGAAGTGGGAGCGCCCTGCCAGCAGACGCCGACACCCAGGTGGGGTGGGGCAGGCTGGGGGCACGGCCCGGAGAGCTGGCTGCCTGGGAACCTCGGACGGGGAAGCAGGGCCAGGCGGGAGGTGCCTGGTGGCGTCCAGGGACAGAGAACGGGGTGTCCAGCGCGAGGGTTAGAGGGCAGGCCCCAGATGCGCAAAGCAGACACACGGTGTAAGCCGGGGGCAGGCGATACACAGCAGACAGGAGGCCACGCTCTCAGCAGGCTTGTGGCCTGCACTGCCCTCCCCTCCCGGTGACCCCTAAGGCTAGAGGCCTCCCCCCACC